>CAJQZN010030116.1:0-10355 GCA_907164685.1 Colias eurytheme | reverse complement strand
ATGTTTGTATAATCTTTGTTGACGAGTTGCTGATCACTCTATGAGAACATTCTCATAGAGTGATCAGCAACTGTCTGAATGCTCTTTTATCATTTTTAATGGTTTCTTCTGCTACTATGAATTTCCGGGTTATTTCGTCCAAATTGTGGCAGTCCCTCGTCTTTGTAGTATCCCCACGGAAAAAAATCAATAGGGTTTATGTCCGGAGACCGTGGAGGCCAGGCTAAAGGGCAAAAATACCCTGAAAGATGGATTGGTCGTTGCAGCCTGCGCATGCGCCGGTGACGCCTGCTTTAAAGCCTGGCCTCCACGGTCCCTCGACCTAAACCCCATTGATTTGTTTCAATGGGGATACTAAAAAGACCTCGGCTACTTGAGAGAATGCCACAATTTGGACGAAATAACCCGGAAATTCATAGTAGCAGAAGAAACCATTAAAAATGATAAAAGAGCATTCAGACATTTAAAAGACAACTTTTTACGGTGATGTCGCACTTGCATTGAGCAACAGCGGGGCTATTTTAAAAAAATTCTGGTAATTAAACACCTATTTATTGGTTTTAATGATCATCATGTTAATAAAAATTTTGCACTTACCACATTTAGATTTCAATTTTTCGATTGAAGCCTTTTGAATAATAATATGAAATTTTTAGGGTAGCTACCTGATCGATAGAGCAAGTTTTTAAAAGCCAAATGGAAAACCTTTTTTATGTGATTTTATTTTTTTATGGGCCCTTGAAGTTATGAACATACTGGGTAATTTTATCTTTCTTGGCATTTAATTCTTTTTTTTATTCCATTCGAAGATCTAACGATAGTAAATGTTACCATACTGAATTGGCCTATCTTTCAGCTTAGCACACAAAAAAAATCAAGCATCTAGCGCAATAATTCACGTCACCATAAATAAAAATCTAATCGTACTCGGCGATAGATGAAAAATTTGAGAAAACGTCATAACTCCGAAAATACGAAAAATCGCATAACACACATGGGGGTGATTCGGATAGCCCTCTTGGTCCTCTACCTCCCAGCTTCCGTTCATCACTACTTTTTGGGACACCCTGTATAAATGCAAAGAACTTGAAATTAAGTTCTTTGCTTCGATCAATAATATTATTTGCATTTATATTCATAAAGAAAATTTTCGTTTTTAAATACGCGAGCATTATGTATATCAAGAATAGAAATACAATTGTAGAATTATGTCTATAACTCTTGATAAATGGTCCACCATTATTTCTGTATTCAGAACGATTAAAACATACAATTCGTGTAATCCGAAACATCTAAACCCAAAACAACTTTTCACAATACTTCCCCAAAAACACGAAATCCTTAGTCCAAATACTTACCTTTTTGGTACATACAAATCACATGTCCCTTCAGAAACATCACACTAGATAAACAAAAAGCTTTCACCGCCAATGAACTGTATTATCCTCATGAAGTGTTGTTATTTATCCCTGTCCACCCTTGTCAATGAGCATTCGATATTGGCCATAGTGGACGGCATGTGAAAATGGCATAATATAGTCTATGCCAATGGTTATGTCATGCCATTTCTGTGATAGTAAGGATAGTTGTTACATTGGGGCCCTATTATAGATGGGGCCTCTGTCATTGATTCAATTGATCGTGTAATACCATACTATAATCACAGAAATGTCACGCCATTTATATGACGATAGTAAGGTTGTGTATAGGGGCCCCGTTCTGGATAGGGCCTCTGTCATTCACTCAATAGGTTTTGTTTGTTGACGATTGAATTCACAAACTAATCAAATTCTTTTCACTATTATTTTACTAAGTATTGGAAAGGTTTAATCTTAGACTCTTTGTTTGAATATTAAATTATGTATTTTGAGAGTTCAAAAGTGCCTCTAAAGGAACTCTAGTTTAATGAATAAATGTTAAAAGTTGAGTTTGTGTTTACTCATATAGGCTTTTTTTTCACAGGTTATCCTGGGCGAAGCTGACACACGCAGCGAGTGCAAAATACTATAGACACTATAATACCACCAGATAATATTATTTTGATGTCACCGCATTGAAGAAATATCGGTATTGCAGGTGAAAATGGCGGGAAATAATATGAATATCCCATCAACGCTCCAATAAATATAAAAAAACCTGTAGTTTTATTTCAAAATTCCTTTTTTATCTAGGCCTTAAAATAAATGTCAAACTAGCTGTGCTCTGCGGTCTCACCCGCATTAGTCCGCTCCTGTTGGCCTTAGCGTGATGATATATAGCCTTCCTCGATACATCGGCTATCTAACACTGAAATAATTTTTCAAATCGGACCAGTAGTTTCTGAGATTAGCGCATTCAAACAAACAAACAATCTCTTCAGCTTTTTAATATTAGTATAGATGTAAGGGCCACACAGACACAATACTCAAATTTTCCGGGGCTGCAAAATGCAGAGTGCGTCTCTGTTGTTTAATAACCTTCCATTGTTGCAACCTGCAACCTGACATGTTGCAAGTATATTTCTCCCAATCACAATACTGATGTGATTAAAATTATAACAAGCAACTTTAATTAATATTAATAGAGATAGCTAAATTATAACAACGTATTAACGTTGTTATAATTTAGCTATCTCTATTATTTTGAACGAATATTCAATTACATACCATTTACAGTAGGTTAATATAAATAAGGTGATTATGATATTTTCATAAAAATAGCAATAAAACTCAGTCAAAATTTAATATATTAAATAGATTTCGTTTAAATAATAAAGGAGGAACTTAATATGTTTTTAAATGCAATAATAGCTAGAGACTGACTGCAAGTCTTCGTGGATGAAAATTGGCTTTTATAGGTTTAATGCACCGACCGCGACGCGTCAGTCGTCTCCAAATCATGTCGTATAATATTTTATAGTATACTCGTATAATAATGGTAATAGTAGAACTAAGCAATGCCAGTATTACTCAAATTCCAACTAAACAAAATATAATAGGTATGTATTTACTCATACTTACAATTCAAGAATGGCTGTTACTACGTTAGGATATATTAAAAAAGAATCTATTCGGACATAGCCGGGTCGAGAAGCCATTTTTTTAAATTAGTAATAAAACATGCACAATGCTTATTATTAATTTATAAATTACTTATGTTTAAAATGTGGAGTAAACATCCATTACTTCCTTTACTGTTAATTATAATTTTATAAAATTAATTTCTTTATATACCAAAGACATTCCCAATTAACATCACCCGGTGTATTCAGATGTAATCAGATACACTAACAGTATTCACAGTCAGCTCCCGTACTATAATCAAACAAGGCGCCTCTAAAGATGCGCTCAAAGGCGCGTAAAGGTAAACAAACACCTCCGCTTGACTGAGCATCGCATTTATGTACAGTAGGTCTACCATGAGTTTACGCACACGATACTCGCTAGCGATTGTAGTAAGCGGTTTGTATGAAATTTGGTACAGCGCCCCCTAGTGTGCCGTATTAGAACTAAAAAGCCTACCATGAGGTGCATTATAGTATACTACAGTAGATAACGTATAGTAAACTATACTACACTCGCTGTAGTAACCATACAATTTTTGCACCATGAGTTCTAATTTTGACATATGTCATAGTTTATAACTATTCGATGATAGATACGTCATTCACGGAAAATAATCTCGTGAACTATTCACGTTTACTATTGTAGTTACGTCAGACGATTTAACTATGTCAACTCATGGTAGGGGTACAGGTCATATTTCTATATAGTCAGAGAGCTGGTTTCAGAATTAGTTTTTGATGATATTTTGATGAAATTAATCAAAATTTTATTTTCTTTTTAACAATTTCATATAGGTAGGTATTTGATGTTGTTTTATAGACAATTCACAACAGAAAAGGATCATTACAATGCTAGTTGTTATATTAATGCAAGAAACCATATTTTTATCAACTTTATTTTTAGTACCTATCATTTGACATATCATCTCTACTAAAAAATCATAGGAATATTTTATGAAAATATATCATTGAAAAATAATAATTATTTCGCACTCACTAGATTACATCTATGGAAACTTTTATTAACATAATACTTTTTATAAGCTCCTGCAAAATTTGACGGTTAAATAAAAGATAAATCAACTACAAGCTCCTACACTATAAATTTATATACGTCGAGATAAACGCTCCAAATAATTATAAGATCCACGTGAAATGTTTATTTTAATTTTATATTCACTATTTAAATTAGTCGTCATAAAAGGATTAAATTCAGTCCGTCAGAAGTTATCTTTGGGGTATAAAAACAGTATTTTATTAAAGTAATAAAATGTCTATTCAAATATATGGAGTTCATTTATTTTAGTTTTTTAAGGTTGAAAATGTTAATCATCATCATCACTCATCAGTACATAATATATGTTCCCACTGCTGGGACACGGGCCTCCTATGTGGGTGGGCCATAATCCACCACGCTTGCCAAGTCATCATCACGGATCATCACATCACATCACGTCATCAGCGGATCATCACAATTTTTTTTTTTGGATTTCACATAATATTTATACAAAAAACAAAAAAAGTTTATAGTTTTATTATAAGGAATATATGATACGATTATTTCTAATTACTTACATACTTTTATGGTATAGGCGAACATATGCCTCGGTCATTCAAATTATGAACTTCTATTTTTTATTAAAACTTTGAATTTTAAATATAATTCAGTTTTAATATTCAATATTTAAAAGCATTTATAAACGAATCGTAAAAAAGTAGGTTCTATTACTTTCACCAAAAAAAAAATACCTCGATAAAATAGATATTATATCTATTATGAAACGTACAGCATTTACAAATTCATATGTATTGAATATTTTATTAGGCTATCTATATATCTATTTAATGGTTTGGGTATTTATTGCACTAATTAAGCAGTGTTTTATTATGAACATCCGATAAAACTAGAACTATTACAATTTTTTATGTACCTGTGTGTCAGTAGCATCGTAACATCCAAACGGATGGTCCGATTTTGGTGTAATTCTGTAAAATTGCTGTACGAGATCTGGTAGAAATAAAACAACCGGCTGCAATTTTTAAGTATGTATGTATCAAAAGGATTCTCTTATTTAATTATTCGTTATTCAAGGTAAGTATAAAAAATGTCTAAATCAACCGAGTAGATCTATAGCTTCTGGAATTTTCCCTTCCTCGATAAAATATGGACTATCTATAATTATTGGACTCGTAGTTCCTGAGATTAGCGCGTTCAAGTAAGCAAACAAACATACTCTTCAGCTTAGGGCCGATTTTTCAATGCTTGGATAAGTTTTAATCCGTCCAATAAAGTATTACACGATAATATTAAAATGTCACGTAAACTGTCAAATACGGGCAATTAGAATACGTTTTTAAAATGGTAGTTTTATATATTATTCGACAAAGAGTTTTATCCAAGCATTGAAAAATCGGCCCCTTAGGCTATAGTTATAGACCTAATAAAACAATTTAGGCTCAAACTAACCAGGAAGTCATAACCTACAAATAACGAAGAAATCACTTTTACATACAAGTATATTAGTTATACATTTGTCAAGTTGTTTATCAACAAATAACTACAATTTATCAATGTCACCATCGCTCGCTATCTGCATTAATCAAATTAATTTCTACGCTCAAAGCTTGTTTATTTTTAACTAACAACGTTCTATTTATTTTCGTGAGAAAGGGGTTTTTAGTTTTCAGTTCTATTTTTGTTAAATGCAATTTATAATATTCGTCAATTTTTTATTTAACATTTTATTGGGTATGGAAACAAATACATACAGGTTACGTTAAATATAAAGCACAAGCGAATTTTAACTGTGGGGCGGGATTCGAACCCATGTCTCTCATGTTACTGTAGCAATGCCTAACACCGCCAAAGAATTCCACGACTCAAACTAAGAAATAAAATATAACAAAAACTTTTTATGTTTTCAATTAAATTAAGGCTAAAAATCTTAACGATTCCGCTCTACAAACTGCTTCGATTTAAATGTATTGTTTTAATATTCAAAAGTGATTGTTTCCAATTCAGGAATATTGTTAATTTTTTTCACTCCTAAGAGTTAAAATTACTCTAAGGAGTAATACACCACGCTGGCCGAAAGATGGTAGATGTCACATGTCGTCAAACTTCTTTAAAAATGTCGGTTTACCACGCTTTTCCTAATCGATTAAGGCAAAGATAATTAATATAGATAGTGTGCAGATAGTAAAGAAATTAATTTAAATTATCTCCGCTCTTCGAAGTGTAGTTGATAAGCTTTTAGTTTTCCAATTTATTATTTTCGTCCGATTCGTTTTCCGTCCGTGGTTTCGCTTGCATAGTCGAAAGAAATTCCTTTTGGAAACAGATGTTTTACCGCGGTAAAAAAATCAATCCTTATTACACTGCCTTCAGACTCAAAAATGATACCGTCATTCCGTTACGACGTGAAACAAAGACATTCAAACACACTTTCTCATCATCAGCATAGTATAAAACAAAGTCGCTTTCTCTGTCACTATGTCCCTATGTATGCTTAAATCTTTAAAACTACGCAACGAATTTTGGTGCGGTTTTTGAAGTGAAAACTTCTTTAGCGGCATTGAGCACTTTTTCTGTAATGGGTATAAAATCTTAAACTCGCGTCAGGACACGTGACCTGATCGAAAAAGCGTAAGACGTATACTATTCCAAAATATCAAACATGCTGAACGTTAATAATCAAGTTTTCACTTCTGCCGGCACTCCCCCAGTGCAACCCGTCTTTTTTTTTAATAGATAGAGTGATTCAAGACGAAGGTTTTAGTATTTATTTTATTGTTTTAGACAAAGCGGGCGAAGCATAGGGCGGAAAGCTAGTTTATAATATTAGTAAGACGAATAACGGATTGCTTTGAAAAGTCACAATTAAAGTGAACGTAAGAAAATGAAACAATTGACGGTCTTATTGCTTTATAAGTATTTCTTTCAGCCACATTACAATTATACTAATCATTACACCCAATTGATTTACAAAAGAACCAATCGCTTTTACTACCCTTACACAATTGGATTTACCTACTACGCTTTTATTCACAACTAGCTATGCCCTGCGGTTTTACCCGCAGTTCTCCACTCCTGTTGGTCTTAGCGTGATGATATAGCCTTATAGCCTTCCTAGATAAATGGGCTATGTAACACCGAAAAAAATTTTCAAATCGGACTAATATAATAGTTCCTGAGATTAGCGCGTTCAAACAAACAAACTCTTCAGTTTTATAATATTAGTATAGATTGCCAATTGCCATTAAAACTTCTCATGTTGGTATATAAAAAAGATTCTCATTCCACTAACGTTACAAAATGCACACATTTCAAAAGAAGCGTTGCATCATTAGATGCTTTTATGTTTTTCATTACAAAGAGTTGACAGGCGGAACTTGGGCTAATTGACTTGCGAACTAAATGTTGCAGCTATTTTTGTGTTTGTTAGTGGTAATCTTGGAAATGGATTTAGTACAGTTTTTGGTAATAAATTGTTGTTGTATCATTCACTTTATGGTGTATGTGTTATTATGAGTTAATGAAAAAAAAATCATAACATCAGGTAGAAAATTAATATCTAACTTTCTATATTTCAATTACTTTATTGTAAATATAAATAGTACCTGCCTAGTATCTTCGGTCCTTAAAAAATCTGCAAGTAGATAAACCTACTAAAATTTAACACGTAGAAGAACTCATATTAGTAGTTACAATAAAATATTAGTTAAATATTATTATTAAACTGTATTCTTCTATTTTATTATGAACTAACTTTGCCCGCGGTTTCACTCAAGTCGCACATGATTTTATAATATAGCCACAGTACCTATTACAAATATTGTAATACTGTGAATTGTGATGTAGCCTTCCTGAGCCTTCTAGAGCCTTCTTGAATAAGTGCACTATTCAAAACAAGATATATTCAATTCGAATCAGTAGTTTCCGAGATTAGCATGTACAAACAAACAAACTCTTTAGCTTTATATTATAAGTATAGATAGAACATCACTTAAACAATCCGCTCCAGTTACATATTACATATATAGGTAAGTACATATTATAGCATAAGCCAACACAATTCCACGAAGCATCATTAGTTCGTATAAACTTCAACGTATATCTGACTCAGATTGTCAAGATCGCAATCCCTTCCACACTCGTCACTTTAATTGGCAGTATGTGGAAATAATTTGGAAAATCCAAAAGTGCACGCCTCATAATTTTTTTTTAATAAATATTTATTAATTATTATTTTTGTTTATTTAATAACAATTAAACCACATCGAATCAGACCCTGAAAAATGAAAGGGTTCTATTCCTGAGCATACTCAAGCGTAAGAGAAAAAAAAAGACTCGATTAGTAAAGTATTTCGGTCGCTATCGTGTTAACAAGAAAAAGGATCCGCACATACAGACACACGGACGTCCAAGACAGAACTTTTTTAATCTGCTTTTTAACTAGTTTAAATAACAAAAATGACATCAAAAATATCATGAACGTTAAAAATAGTGTTTTTTCTTAATATGTGTGTGTATGTATTATCTTACAAGTGCAATTTATGATACATAAAGACATTTTAAGTTTGAAAAATCAGATGTTTTGCGCGAAGTGACAGTAGTACCCACCTCAACGCTTCGCTTATGAGGCGTGCAATAATCTTAATACAAAACAATATAAACATTCAAAAGTGAAGTCCCGTGTCCCCGTAGTGGGGACTGGGGTAAGGGGCAGATGCATTATTCATACATCTGTTTCACTGATCGATTTTCTTTAGGGACAAGTAGGTGATCAGCCTTCTGTGTCCTGCCAGACCGAGACATTTTTTTTTCTTCGTCTCCACTGGGAATCGAACCCAGGACCCCTCGGTTCTACGCTCACGCGTCAACCACTGTACCAAGGAGGCGGTCAATATAAACATTCAACACATGTTTATACTATCTGAACATATATTTATTTATTCAACCAGTTTTAGAAGCGACATAGTAAGTGTTGGAAAGAATGTAAATAAAACAACATAATATAGTTTATGAAATATTTAATACAAGAGAAAATAAAACACAGATCGTACTTAATATATCATTTAATCAATAAGTAGGTAAATACAAAAAAAGGTTTACAATTTATTACAAAGGTATTTATAGGTTCGGAAAGCAGTCTACTATTTGTGTATTTTTTTTTTAATTATATCAATTTTGAAATACATAATATTATATTTGATATCCATTGTACTCAGACAAATGTCACGTTGTTTTTAAGCAACACTATTTCATTGATTTTAATCTTCCATGCATAAATGGTATAGGTATGGATATCGATATATATCAGGTAAATTATTCAGTGGTCTATTGTATCTTCACATAAAATTGTCTTATTTTATTTTCAATCAGTCTCTTAAAAAATGTGCTCTAGCTAGCTGTGCTCCGTGGTTTTACCCGCAGTGTTCTACTTTTTTTCTCAGTGAGATGATACTTTATAGCCTATAGCCTTCCTCGATAAATAGGCTATCTGACACCGAAAAAATTTTTCAAATCGGAATAGTAGTTCCCGTGATTATCGCGTTCAAACAAACAAACAAACTCTTCAGCTTTATAATATTAGTATATAGATTAGTGCAGATGACATGAAGAACATGACATGAATGAAGACATGGATGAATTCTAAATATGGTTTCGTCAATTTTTGTGTTTACATTGTCTTGTGTTAAAGCAAAATATGTTTACAGACAACGCTAAAAATGTATGGTTTAGCGATTCCTTTGTATATTTCTCTTACATTTTATTTCATATTTTATTTGTTATTGAGCACTTCAAATGGCAGAAATGTCAGACATTTTAGTGACGAATAAATGCGCTTTCAATTTATTTACTTATTCGAATAAATCTTATTTATTCGCCCCTCCCCCCCCCTTCCCCTTCCCCTCTTGGATCGATACAGAACAGTCGTGTATTTTGTTGCTTATTATTTGTTTAATTAAAACGCATAAACTTAAAAAATTACACCGCTAATAATAGGACAACAGCAAGTGAAAGAGTTTGCCGGTTATAGTCTCCTGGTACACTAGATAAGATCGCAACTGTGAGTACAACTATATCACGCTATCCTTTTCACTCCTGCTGCGCTCTTGCTACGCAGTACGCACCTTGCACTGAGTCATCATCGGACTTCATTCACCGCTTACTTACGATCGATCCATCGAAGGCGCATGAGTACCTAAAGTCCGCCATTCTATTATCAAGAAGTTATCCACGCGTATTTTTATCTACCCTCAACTTAAAAAATGCATCGATCACCACCGACAAGTTATAGAACATTAT
>CAJQZN010030115.1:0-11233 GCA_907164685.1 Colias eurytheme | reverse complement strand
TTTGCAGATTTTCGGCGGTATGGCGACCATTTGGAATCGTCCGAAAAGTATGGCATGGCGATTTTCGTAAATGGCTGCACGACGATGGTTACCTGTGCAAAAGTTAGCCTGGTACAAATGGTTGAATTGTTTTTTTTTAAATCAACACATTCGCGTCGGTATGGCGGGCTGTAAGTCACACCGGAAAAGTATGGCATGACACTACCGCCTACTTCTTTTTTATGGGCTATCGGTAAATTCTAAAATTTTTGTGTTACAAATTGTTTGACTTCGCTATTTTTCCGACGAGTTCGACTAACGCCTACGTGACTAAGCCGCCGGTACCAGCGTTCACACCATCGTTTTTCTTTTTGTCATTGCGTACTAAGACCCCTGTAGAACCGCCATCCTGTTACAAATGACTCGAAATTTTGTGTCAATATCTCCCGGTCTAGTTAATGTAAAAGTTATACGTATGTTAAATGTGCAAATATTAAAATAAAGTCTCATCTTTTTCAGAGGAGAAACACATATAGTTTAATTTAAAATCCCTTATATATATATAAAATAAAAACAAAAAATAAAATGTTGTTTTATTTTATTTGCTGACCATACACTACTACAAACGCAAAAATTTCTCCAAGCTAATTTACCTGTAGTTACTTATTTAAATTATCCTTTTCAGTTTTTTGTAACGACACACATTACTAACAGGTTTGTTAATATAAACAATAACGTAATGGTAATATATACATACGTAAGGAGTATGAAAAAAGATGTAGGCCGATTCTCAGACAAATAAAATTTGATGAGGAGGAGTATGGTAACTAATATTGTAACACAAAAATTTTACATATATGTATACAGAGAAGACATAGAGATTATATAAAATAAATAAATAATATATACTATTCTAGCACAACCGGCTACACTTATTACCGAAAGTCCCACCTTCTTCCCCTTATCCTTGAGCTCGTCCATCTTGTTCTGCAGGCGGAACTTTTTCTCATTTAGGAAGGACACATTGAGCTCTTTGGCCGAGTAGCCGCGAGCGAGATTCCGCCGCACGTATATGTCGTAGTCGCGCACTATTCGCGCTACTATGTCTGACGTTGATACACCTGGAATAAATAACATAAATATAGTAAAATTATTTTAAAATATTCGTTATTTTACTAAAGTAACGAATATTTTACTAACTTCCTAAATTATATAAGTACTTACCTGCAACACAATAGTTTTTAATTACAAAATATTTTGGCAATTATTGAGATCCCATTGAGATCACGACTTTATAAAGTGAGTTATAGAATCTAGATACCTTACTATTTATTATTAGAATTGGTAGAACATAAAATAGCACTGTTACTTTACTAATTTAGGGTAGTTACTGAAAGTATACATTTCGGTGTACTCCATAATAGTAACGGAACAAATAACTGATATAAACTCCTACTCCTCCTATTTATAAATACAAGTATCTTTAACAAAAGAAAAGTCAAAAAAATATGACCGAAAGCGATTAAAATTGCAATTATATCCGCTCTTCTTCCGAGTTGATAAAAGCGGTGCAAAATAATCGCGACAGACATTCAATATGTGTCTAGGTTAAATACTTCCACACTTGATATGATTACCGATAAACTGTTTGCCCTTGCTTCATGTGAATAGACATAATATTGTGAGCTTCAATTACACTTATTATATTTTTATATTTTATAGTTATATGTACTTGTTTTAGATTGCCATTTATAATGATAATAATTCTAAACTCATTTAAATATTCGAATCTGAAATATCACACTACCGGTTGGTAACAAAATCTAATGTGCTTTTTTATCGCAAAATTTAGCAGCAGGATTTATACGAATCTACTCGAATATTCTAATGATATTTTTTTGGCTGTGATGATAATTTTGTTTTTTCCTTCAACATAATATTTACCTAAATGACGAAGCCAAAAGTTTAAAGTTCAGAGGACGTGAAAGGACAATCGTAATAGCGATTTTAATGTGTCCACGACTTTTGACATCGCAATTTTTACATTACTCTAAGCGAAATACAACGAAAAATTCCCATATCTAAACCATTACTATGTTATTTGAAAAATATTTTACCTTCCGTCCGTTCAGTGGCCACAAACATGTCCTTCGCCTTGATCATGGCGTACGTGTCCTCGCAGTCCTCCGTCGTGTACGGGATGTCGTCGTGCGCGAGGAAGTCGATCTTGTGCTTCTCGAGGAATGCCTCGTCGTACTCCCACGGCGCGTCGCGGACTACCTGCAAAAGTGACAATTAAATTACAATCATATTGTATGTATGAACATTTTTACAGGATTAGGTAGTGGTCCGGGAAAACGCATTTCATGTCTTAGGGCGCTTGTGCACTACAAGGAATTTTACTGTCCGGCATTCCGATTTTTTACGGTCCGGTATGGCACGCCATTAATCTAAATGCTAGCTTGTCCACTATACGTAATTTTACTGTCCGACATTTCACTTTTCCCTATTCCGGATGGTTTTTTGTGTCTATGAGTCGCTGTACATATAATTGTTTTCGAATGCCCACTTGCTTGGATTTTACTCTTTTTACAGCATATGCCAATTGAAAGCAAGCTCTTGTTTTACTTCCTTTTAGCTGGCAATGTGATTTGAAAAGTCGGTATTGTTATTTTTATATACATTGACCTATAATTATTATCTAAGTAAGTGTTGGTAAGTTAAAGTTCAAGTGGGAATAGCTTTAGCTCCTCGTCACCGATTAAAATAAATAAGTGAAACACGCATTTTAAATCTCTTACGGAACTTTACTTTTTATAGAATAACTAGCGGCCCGCCCCGGCTTCGCCCGTGGTACATATGAAAAATAGATGTTGGCCGATTCTCAGACTTACCCGATATGCACAGAAAATTTCATGAGAATCGGTCCACCCGTTTCGGAGGAGTATGCAGACTAACATTGTGACACGAGAATTTTATATATAAGAGATATATCTTACGAAGTAATATACTATTTCATCTTCTATATTTTTTACTCGTTTCTTGTAAAATGCAAAAAAAATATGATAGCATTCTACCGCCAAACTTCCTTGAACTGTACCACACTGATCCGGGTAAAGACGGACAGGTGCACAAGCCAATTCATCGGATTTTTCATGCCAAACCGGACCGTAAAAAATCGGAATGCCGGACAGTAAAATTCCTTGTAGTGCACAAGCGCCCTTAGAATTATGTATGAATGACCTAAATCATGGATATAGCAATATGTTAATTGAGTTTCGGTGACTCATGTAACAGCAGACTTATAATAGTACCCGTTCTGTTTATTGTTAGTCTGTTACCTAATTTATATTTCATTTCTACATTTTTTACTATATGTAAAATAAATTATACATACTTTAATCACTTATTTTATTGCTATTAAACATGCCACAAAATAATTAGGCCTCATTTAGAAGGGTAAAATATTTGTATGGAAATGAAACGAGTTCTTAAAAATAAGGTCAGATTGTTTTGACATATTTTTATTATTATCATACAATTTATACTTGAAAATGTTAGCGTATCGCTAATTAGCTGATACAACGGTAGCTGTTTAAAAGCGTGTCAAAAGCATACTTAAACACATGTCTATTGGTACTTCAGCCTGTTCGTGATCGATACAATGAATTTACGAGCAAGGTCAAATAGAAATAGCCTACGTTTACAAATATGCATATTAAAAATTGGAGCTATTGCGCGCGATGATATATAAAGTTTTTATAATTCGTCGACGATTGCGTGAATCGGAGCGCACGCATTACACGTACTTATTGATTATTCTACATGTGTAGGACATTTGCATTGTTCTTATGATTTATGAATAAACAAACACAAAAAATAAATATTTACTAATCAATCCGCTCATATTAAGTAGTTCGTAATAAACGAAAGGCAATAAAAACTGAACTCTGAAGTCAACAAGAAGCAACAGGATTTTATAAGCGCCGCAATGCTAGATCTATATTCTTAAATAGCTCTCATTAAACAATTACCACGGATAATAAATCACAACATGTCATACCGTTTATGAAATATGTTGTATGGTTTCAGAGGAAGAAACTTTAATACAATTACAGTGTTACAATTACAAGGCTTTTGCGAGTAGGTGGGTACATTTGCAATCATGACCTACTGAGTACTGACATAGAAGTCTTCTTTACTATAATATGATTTTAAATGTTTATTTTTATACAGTTAATTGATAATACAATTTATTGTTCGGCTGAATTGTTTTTAAATTGTTCGTGTTGCTTGGTTTTGCACGAAATTCAGTTATGGAATTCCAACATACCAATTCCAATTTATTCTAATTTCTAAGCATTGAATGTTAAAAAATAGAAAGGTAAAGTGAAGGGGATGTCATTAAGTTAATGTAAATCACACCTTCACACAAATAATAAGTGTGTTACGCCCAACATGAGTTACTTGAATATTCTAGCGCACATAGCTATAGGTATTAGGTACGTTATCTGCATTCTGATTTCTGCAACACCTTATAGCGCACATGTATAATTATTCCAATTATTTTTATGTGCTTCACGTTTTGCAAAACAAACAATTATAATTAACCCCTTATTGCATGAATTATTAAGGAGATGAAATAAAAATTATTTTTTTGCAAAAAAGTGTTTATTAGACCTTACATTATGAGATCAAATTGAGAAAAAAAATTATTTACTTATATTATAGAAAATATGAAACGGCGCCATATATGGACTCGTATGCAGTTTTTGTTGTATTTTTTCTGTCATATGTGGCTTCGTATGCAATTAGAAAAAAGTAACTAATTAATAAAATAAAAATATATTCCGGACTAATTTCACACACATGGTTGCCAAGCCCCAAACTAAACTTAGGCTTATATCCTGAATGCTAAGTCAACTGATATACTACATATATTTAACATAAATCCTATCCTACTAATATTATAAATGCGAAAGTTTGTGAGGGTGGATGTATGTGTATGTGTTTGTTTGTTACTCTTTCACGCAAATACTACTGAACCGACTTCAATGAAATTTAGCACACATAATATAGATGGTAACTTGGACTAACACATAGGATAGGTTTTATCCCGGAAATCCCACGGGAACGGGAACTATGCGGGGTTTTCTTTGAAAAAGCGGGCGAGGCCGCGGGGGCGAAATGTTAGTACTTTATATGGATACCTAAATAACACCCAGAATCACAGCCAACTTATACTTCGTGAAATTGCTTAAAACAATTATCTACGTTTGTCATTATAACATAAAAACACGTTATATTTTTCACATAACGTGAAGGAACGAAATTGGAACAATATAGGCATAGCTGACGGGCGTTCTTCTTCCAAACTGGGTAATGACTAATCCCATCAGATCGTACAGAATCAAAGTGAAAATCTAGATGTCTTGCAGGAGTTTTTCGTAGCTTTTTTGCGGCAACTGGCGAGTCAGGAATACTGAGGAGACTCCAGAGATGCCGATGTTCCTAAGTTTTTGAGAGACGACCACGTCTTTTGGTAATAAGAGCTTTCCCTGACTTTCGCATTTGCTCTGAAACGGCTAATTAAAAATCATACAGTGGCATATAGTATGAGTCTGTATTTATTGATGATGATATGATATTTACATGCTTAGCAGTGAGATAAAAGTGTCCAGGATCGATACTGGAACAATCAGTGAAAGTATCCTTGAATGCATACCAAGCCACATATGACATAATATATTTTGGACGGAATGCATACGAAGCCAAATATGACAGATTTGGAAAAGTACAAAAAAAACATGATTAAAGCAAAAAAACAACCAAACCAAATGTTTTACCTTATTTTAGAAAGACTAAAGAATGAAGTAATATTTTTTTTCATGGCTTTACTCACCTTTTTGATATTGAAATCTTAATTTGAAAATCACGGTTTTTTCCGCGCACCCATACCGTCGCACGCGCTAGACTAAATCTATAATATATCTGATGGATAATATTTACACTGTATAAATTAATTACATTCCAATTCTCGATGAAATGCTGTTTAAGATGTAAGATAGTTTTTTTAGATATTGTTTATAGTTAGCCTATAAAAAATTCATGAACTTCGTCGTCCATATATGGCTTTGTATGCGGTAAGGGGTTAAAACAAAATATGAAATATGTGCGGAATACCAATAAGCTTATCGCATAAGATGAGTATCATTTGTACTGCAAAATATTAATACTGATAGAACATTGAAATAATTATCTCAGTTACAAATAAAACTGTATTTATCTACGCGATAAGACATTATTGATGTTTACAATACACGTTTCGAATTTACTTTAGGTGTATAAAATAATAATAATCAGGCACTAAACATAATATGCGTAGTTGGAAACATTAATGGAATCGGCTTATCCGATAACTACGAATTTGTTTTGATAAGTCATACCTAATTAAAATTACATATTATTATCAACGTTGCTCTTCGCATATAATCAAGGTTAGGATAGATAACACTAAAATATTTTTTTCTTAGAATCGTTAAACGATTAATATATTCAAGAATTCATGATACCTATAAAGTCAAACGCTATGGCAAAGACATTCCGAGGTTTCCATTCACCATTCATCAATTTGTTAGTGAGTAATTCATACTCGTTCACAATAGATAACATTAGGCGCATCCGCACATGATCCATTATTACGTAACACCTATCTATTTAATGGTTTATTACTTTAGGGCATGGCCTATTGTATGACAAATAAACGATCTGGGTTAATTAGTTGTTTGCTGTTTCACTGTCACGTTAATAAATTAAAAGTTGAATAAAATAAGTTCCTAAGTAAACAGTGTAATTATTAAATATACCTAGGTAGAGATTGTCTAATCTAAAAATGAACGCCCCTCCACTAAACTTAATTGTTTCAATGTGTGAGGACAAATAATTATTGAACCACTTTATATGTGTGCGCGCGTCGATTCTACTGCAAACTTTGACACTCGCGCACTGATTTGTCAACTAATCGGGCGATCAGTTCAGGTGCCTAGCATTGTATGGCGGGGAGAGCGCGCTATGTACGGAATGACACGTCCGTTCTGTCGTGCATCGCGTCATTTATGCACTAGTTGGCCAACTGGTCCTGTCGTTCGGGCATGGACGGGACTGGAGGACTGAACGACCAATGAGGCAGACCAATTTGTGTGTATTGCGTCTATACACGTACTTTGAATGTGAGCGTAAACACAGTGGAGGGGCGTTCATTTTTAGATTAGACAATCTCTACATAATTATTGTCACGACTCAATGGTGGTGAGACCGGCTCATAATATTTTTTATAATGAACTCTTACTGTATTGACTCATAAAGATAAAATCGGTAACTATATTAATTGTTTTACACGTTGAATGAAACGTTATCAATAAAGTGCAAATTTATTATTTGCTAATTTATATATGTAGCTTTATATACAATTTTAGAACAGTGTGTGAGTATATGAAAATAAATATGTATTTACCTCATCGACATATCTGCAATGTCTGACTGCCTCATACCGCTCATCTTCTGTCATCACAGTACGCCCCTTTCGGCTGTGTGTTAACTTGTCGCTACATACTGGAAAAGATAAACATGTTTAAGAAAAAAGATAAAAACTCACATTTCAAGTATCTTAAAAACATCTGCACTGATAAACAAGTTCGGAGTGCATGGTAAATTTAAAAAATTTAAAAACAGATGAGTCTTTTTTTCATATTTTTTGCAACAATGATTCCGCTACGTATAGGAATAATTTATAATAATATTCTCCTCATACTTTCAAGAAACATAATATTGTTTATAAATAGCAATTCGCCATAAATAATATGCAGTTGAAAGAACGCGGAAAGAAAGTAAGTGCACGGTTTTATAGCCTTGATAAGCTATGGTACCTACCTACCTACCTATAAAATTATTAATACCAAGGAAAACAATCGAATATGATAAGAAATTTCTTTATTATTATTGTTTTAATTTATGGAGGAAATATATTTTCCATTAATTAGTTTTTACGATAAGTATGTGATAAACAACTAATTTCTTTTATTTATAAAAATAGTGAGATATCAATAGATATTAGATAATGTCTGTTTATTAATTATTTGTTAGTCAGAAATTAGTCACACGCGTCCCGCAGGTACACACCAACCCCACTTTAATAAGGAGTGACTCAGCTAATTAACTTAGAGGGTTTCATTTTAATAATGAATTATGTTACAGTTTATGTACTCACCTGCTAACTACTTTATGGGCGTTTAATTTCAGTTTATGCGACGTAAGACGATTACGGAAAATCGTTTAATTTTTAGGTTTCGAAAAACATTTACCCAGTCGGTCATGAAATTATTTTTCCTTCCGGTAAATAAAAACGAAGCGAACCCTTTTATATTATCTAGTAGGTATCGTATCGTAAATTGTAAGCTAAACCTGAGAATAGAATATTGCAGTAATAAATAACTTTCCGAAAATTATCACTAAACACGTGTATTGGAATGAACGAAATTGCAAATTCCTGATAATTATTGTACCCATTACAAGCGAATTATAATAAGTAATTTAACTAGACTGTCAGGTGTATTTTTATCATTTGTCCTTGCTCTCGTGATAACAGTGCATAATAATGTTTATCATACAGATATATCTTATGCATACAATTTAAGGTAAATTTGGGTAAAATGTAAAAAAGAAACCAAATTTATAATTTGGCATCTATAATTATTTCACGGATTCATGTTTTACAATCAAATAGAAAATTCACCTGAAATCTGTTTAAATTTACTGACGCATACATTTTATAAACAATGTCCGCGATGATCATTTAGTTGGACAGTACAAGGAATTGCAAAATAAATCTTCGCACCGAATGAATCAGAAATACCGTTCACGAGGTTCTTTTCCTTATCACTAATACCACGCGAGTTACAATTGTGATAGCGATAAAGTTAATTACGCAAGTAATTACTACACATTCCTTAGAACTTCTGATTGTGTTAAAATCATACGACTATTATCGACCAATCACTTGCTTTAAAATTATATCTTCCTGATACGTAAATTAGAGACCTACAAATTTAGTAGAATTGTAGATATAAGATACGTTGTTGTACCCTTGAGTCTTGACGCAAGCAGATAATATTAGGAATGATGGCTAAAACGCCTATATTAGTATTTATGACTCACGATATTTCCATTCCGGGTCAAAACAAGATTACAGACATTTCTATGGACATAACGGATACTTTATACTATCTCTACTTTGGAAACCGTTTGTTCCTCTAGAAATAATAATATATTACGTCTACTTTCGTTTTATCTACATCGTACTTAGTCTTAGTCACTTCACTTGTTGGGTACAACTATACAGGGTGGAAGGTTAAGATGGGGCATGAAACTGCCGATTTCCGTGCTGACCGTACATTTTTTCAAAAATCTGTGAATGCAGATTAAAATTTCTCAAGAATTTAAGGATAGTCTCCTAAGAACGTTTTCATGTAGCTACAACGGTTAAGGTACCTGCCCTTCATGCCCCATCTTAACCTTCCACCCTGTATAGGTACACACTTATCCCCAATCTGCGTCATCACTCTTATATTTACCTGTTTATAATATCTTTATCTGATTTCGAGTTTCCAAGACATTAGTTTGTTTATATTTCATGATAATGTTTTTTCAATGTAGCGATAGGAACGATAAGGGACTTTTTTTTAAACCAACAAATTATATTAACGGTTTGGTTCTGCTATACCGTATTTTTGTTTTGATAAATGATTCAAATATTTAAAAAATAATTTATGATAAGCTGAGCCTGATTTTTAAACTGTTCCTTCCTACTAGTCTTCACTAAACCGAAAACGAAACAATTAAGAACTTCTCATTCCTGTTACAGGTAAATTAGCTTGGAGAAATTTTTGCGTTTGTAGTAGTGTATGGTCAGCAAATAAAATAAAACAACATTTTATTTTTAGTTTTTATTTTATACAGGGTTACTTGTAAAACACCAGCAACCTCGCAGGACAAGATAGCTAACATCATAAATAACAACATTTGTTCTACGACTTTTGGCATAACGCAATAAATTATTTTTAAATGATTTTTTAAACTTTTATTGTACTCTCCTTACATTTGTAAGTCTATGTTCTATTAATTATCGGATGGACGACGCGACGCCCCCTTCCCCCTCTCGTTCGCTTTTTGTTTACGTAATTTTTGGGAGGCGTAGAGTTTATAATATTCAGACGGAAAATTAAATGAATATTTATTTTTGTATGAAAATAAAATCTAACAAATTATCAAAAGTCGAAATGTTGTTACTTATGATGTTAGCTATCTTGTCCTGCGAGGTTGCCGGTGTTTTACAAGTAACCCTGTATATATAAGGGATTTTAAATTAAACTATATGTGTTTCTCCTCTGAAAAAGATGAGACTTTATTTTAATATTTGCACATTTAACATACATATAACTTTTACATTAACAATGTTACTAAAATGAAAAATTTACTAACCTGAAAAAGAAACGACATTTAAAGTTTAAAGAGCCATATTGAATTAACAATATAAAGTTACAACACTTACACACAAATTAAACACTAGTTATGGCCCTGCCTTCATACAAAACTGCTGAATACGCCGTTCGCACGGGAATAGAATGTGGATGCGATTTCCCTTATAGCATCCAAGCTTACGTCTTTATAATTATTAAACTGTATAAATTCATTCTTTAACTCCGGTCTGCATCGTGCAGACATGGGTGTAAAAGTCTCATTTTAGCTATTAAATGTAGTTTTTAAGTACATCTGAGTTTTCATTTGGGGCCTCCGGCTGCGGGACATGTAATTCACTTCAACAAATATTATAACAATAATAACAAATAATAACAACAATCAACAAATACAAAATTTATCAATTAAACTACGTACATAATAATTATAATTTTTGAATGAAATGTGCTTTATGTTCTAACGCTACCAAACGACTGCACGTGGCACCTGCGGACAGCGTAAACTGGTTTATTCTGGTTTTGTGCGTGTTTCCACTTTCCACTATCAAGTGACGATTTATTTATTTGTTTTGTTTCGTAATTATTATGGTCAAATATTAATTATGAAACAAATTATTATGGACACGATATTTTATTGTTTCACGGTAGTCGCCTTGTCGTTTGCTCAAGGACGTAAAATTGAATGATATATTTTTTTTTATAAAGTCAAAACCATTTTCTTT
>CAJQZN010030109.1:0-10310 GCA_907164685.1 Colias eurytheme | reverse complement strand
CTTCGGAAA
The DNA here is from genome assembly GCA_907164685.1 of Colias eurytheme. NCBI lineage: Eukaryota > Metazoa > Arthropoda > Insecta > Lepidoptera > Pieridae > Colias > Colias eurytheme. The sequence goes on along the minus strand of CAJQZN010030109.1, from coordinate 10,301 downwards.
AAACTAATTTTATAATAGAATTTGAACTTTTAAATGGCTTAATCTTTGCCAAAAGAATCATTTGCCTATCCTCGCGTGCAGCGGTTTTTCATGGTTGAGCTTTTCTAGGCACTTGATCGGAAGTATCATGCTCTTTTAAATAAACTATACCATTGAATATATTTTTATCGAACACTCTAAATGATTTGCAACTTTCCTGTAACTCTAGTTTTTGTCAAAATGTAAACTTAAAATTATTTTTCTTGTTGATGGGTCACAAATCTTACTTTTAACCATTTATACTGTAAAGAAAATTAATTTTCAGAAACTTTTAGATTAGAATGTTTAAAGAACGGTGAAAATATTTGTAGAAGAAAGAATATTGGCGGTATTTCAACAGGTTTTGATTTTGGATCACTCGAAGCATCCTGTTTCTAATTTGTTGTCCAGACTGAAAATGCTTGGAAATCAGACTTCACTTAAAGTTGTTTATTTTTATTAATTTAAGCTAATGTTTGATTAAAATAAAGCATTGTCTTATAAAACTAGATAAACGGGTGTTCTATTACATACGAAATAATACTTAATCTCTATTACGTTAATATGTAAATGTTAAATGAATTTGATGACTACTTCATCGTGTTACGTGTTTCTAATTAAACATCCACCACTGTATATATTTTATTTGAACAAAATATATTTCAAATCCTAAATACACAAAATTAGTGCAATTTATGTACATCATCCTAGCGCTATGCAAAAAATGAAATATTTGAATATACCTTTAACCGTCGAGAAAGTATAAGCTGTCCACCACTAGCACCATACGGCGCTTCGTACGGGAAGCTCCAGTCCCTCACAACAAACTGCAACCTTTGGAACGGAGTTCGCCCTCCGTCCTCTAGCGCGAGCCGACCGTATTCTGTGAATAACTAAACAAAACCATTGATGAATGTAAGGAAATACGAAGGACCAATATATGAACCTTGTGAGACACCGATACATTTATTCACATAAGTAAGTGTTTTCCTGTAAATTTTGTATCATATGGTTTACGAACGTGTCTTAGTATTCTGAAACTGTTGTTATTTATTAACAGTAAGATTGTATAATTCTGAAATAAATATTTATATGCAGATGTACATAATCCAACGCTTTACACTATTCCATCGTTTCAATTTACCTGTAAGTGCTGTAAGTCGTCTTCCTGTATGTTCTGTGAGAGGTTGTATATCTGTACGGAGGACAGCATAGTGGACAGCGCGAACACTGTGGCACAGTCGCGTACTGTGGACTCGCTGTCGAACGCCCCCTGTGTGTCTAGGAGTATGATTGCTACCTGAAAATTTAAGTTCACTTAATTTAAATGAATAACATTTTATATAGCGATATGGCACGATAAAATGCTGATCTAGCAGTGTAGTTAAAATTTGAATTTGCTGTAGTTTCAGTTTCTAGAAGAAAAAAGTTAGTATAGATGATATGTTTAATGATTTTATTGCATTACTAGCGGTCCGCCCCGGCTTCGCCCGTGGTACATATGAAAAATAGATGTTGGCCGATTCTCAGACTTACCCGATATGCACAGAAAATTTCATGAGAATCGGTCCACCCGTTTCGGAGGAGTATGCAGACTAACATTGTGACACGAGAATTTTATATATAAGATTTAAGATAAGGATGGGTACTATTGATAATGTTTTAAGTTTTTTAAATTTTACAGCTTGATTTAAATTTTATGCCTTATTTAATCAATTCAAAATGTCAATAAGTTGTTATTCAACGAAATTATAAAATCTCTTTATACAAACCTTTTCCCCATCATCTAGTGTGGCCTTAAATATCTCGGACCACATGAGTATGCCGGTGGTGTCCCGCTCGGAGCCGCCCCGCCAGCTGAACCCGCTGAGGGGCTCTTCGTCTGAACCCAACCAGTCGCCGCCGCCGCCCCCGGAACCATACTGCAATCAAATATTCATAATTCAAGGTTATTTTAGCACTGTTAGAAGGCTAATTTTCCAAAAAAAAGGGTAAGAAACTCTTTATAATTATACCTTAAGCCTTAATTTGATAAGGTTCATTTAATTAGATATATTTACCAGTAAAATAAAACAACAAGAGAGTCAATAACACCACAATGGGGAAAAATTAATAATTCTTAGTTTTGTTTCAATTTAATGAAATGACATGCTGTTGTATTGGGATAATAAATATGGGCATGAATGCAATTTCTCAATATTTTTGTATTTATGCATGTAGAATTGACTACACGTAATCATAGAAAAAAACACCAACCTTATGATGCATATACCGTAGAAAGAAGTCGAGCAGGAACGACTTGCCCTTCCTAAACGCGCCTGCCACCGATATGACGACCACTGATCTATCTTTAATGTCATCCTGGAGCAGCAGTTCCGCCAGGATATCTTCGTCCAGGATAAACGTGTGGTCGGGGCCGGTGTTCACGACCTGGACGCCGTGCGGGCCCGTCCGCGCCGGCGCCGGCTTCTCTGTGACTATGGGGAATACATCGATTACTACCTTGGAACATATTATGCATTGGATACAATCTATACTATGTATTTTCTATACTAATATGCGGAGCTAAATAGTTTGTTGCAATGAATGATTGAAAATAATTGTTGGAATTGATTTTTTTTGGGTTGGATAGTTCATTTATCGAGGAAGGTTATATAGGATCAGGATCAGTCTATGACCAACAGAAGTGGATCATACATGAAAAATGAAACAAAAACAAAAAAAAATCGCGTATTTTGCTAAAGTTAACTGTGTAGTCCTGTAAAGTAAATATTTTTGAGATGATAAGTAAAGTGTCAACTTGATAACATTGAAGATAAATAATTATTAGCTTGCTAGGTTTCTATATTAACCGACTTCAAAAAAAAGGAGGAGGTTACAATTCGGCCGGTATTTTTAGTAGACATTTTTAAAGCTATTATTGAGTATAATAAACAGAAACATGATTTTTATAGAATAAATATATTGTACTGTGTTCATTATCTTTAAATTATTACCCTTGAAGCGACATCTGTTATGTAATATTATAAATTGAAAAAAAAAACGTTTGCAAAAATTTTTCATCATTAAAAGTGATCATTTAATTTTAGTTTGTGTTTTTTGTTGAGATAACAAAGTAAATACTGGTTTTGACTTTACTTTTTGCTTACGACTGTGACGCATTTTTTGTAGGTATTAAAAAATATATACAACAAAAATTCGAATGAAAAGATCCTAATATGAAAAAAAAACACATATTATAGCTCAGACCAAAAGACAACAAAAGATAATCAAACAACAAGATAAGAATCAATTTGCAACAACAGCTAAGAGCTTATTTAAATATTATTATTAAGTCGAAATTGTATCATAACCACATTATAATAATTAGTCACCGTGAATCAGATACACCTAACTTGATACATCCGTGTGAAACTCTATACTTAGTCTTCGCACCTCCATCTTGATATCTACGTTTAATTATAGACTTTATTTCCTTGAGATAAGACTGCGATTGCTTTACAAATGATAGTAGCACCTGCCGGTGAATTTCTCACGAAAACATTCGTTGCTATCGGTTTCAATTTCGCGTCTGCATATTTGCAATAACATTGAAGAGTCATTCGCGATGAGCAAAATTAATAGTGTTCTAAGGCTATATATATCTATAAAATATGTAGTTACAAATACACGTTGCTGGGTAGTTTGAATTTGGGTTTTTCCCATTCTATCGACTTCCAGCTGCCTCGTAATGCACGAACATCAAAAACAATCATTCGTCAAATCTACATTTTGATACGAATACAATGATATAACATAATGTATGAAGTCACACATTGCCTACTAACGAAAGCTAAAACGAAAAAAAGGAGCGAAAGCTAATCCGAGCATACGTGTCAGAAGTGAAACTTTTTTGGCAATATTCAAAAGTACAAAAAACGTCGCCTTACTCCATGACGTGACGGTATATCCATGACGCGACATTGACATTTTACTCTCAACGCACCTAAATAAGTTTCACTTCAAAAAACGAATGAGAAATCTCACTAGGTATTATTATATTTATAAATTGTTATAATTATATAATTATATTTGAAAAGCTGAATAAATAACAAGTTTGTACGTGAAGTCATCCTGCAAAAAACTGGTGAACAGCCCCCCTAGTCAAGTGGCTTTCTGTTAGCGTAGCGTTAAATAGAATAGACTACGAATGTATGAGATTGACGTAGGCTGTAGATAAACGTATCTACAGGTTACGTCAATCTCATACATTCGTAGTCTATTCTATTGAACGCTACGCTAACAGAAAGCCACTTGACAAGGGGGGGCTGTTTTGTAAAACAAAACTTGTTAGGATTGATACGATATGATTGGACTTAACCGGTAAGAACTAATTGAAATAAAAAAAATAAATAGACATTAAAGTTGACTAAGTCATTCGGGAGATTTATCGGAACAAACAAACGAAATAAATTCTATTGCACAGTGGCATGCTAAATTTCATTTACCTGTATGATAATTCAAAAAAGTTTACTATCATTCTATTGTTGCTATAAAAATGTGCGAAAAAGACGACCTCAACCTTGAGCGACATGCTCAAACGCTGACCGGAAGTACGAACCGACCAAGGGCACTATTGTTCTTAATTTGACACTATTGTCCTAAATTTGAGTGTTTCCTTTTTAGAATTTCGATTATAGGCCCTATAAGTTTACTACCTGTTGATTAGGTCAATGATGAAGATCCATCGAGAGAAGTAATGGTATTGAATGCAGCTAATAATAAAGTACGTAATATTTGCACACCCAGATGGTGGGTAGAATGAATTAGCGCTATAAATTGTAAAAACAACACCTACATTTGTATTTGCATTCTTGCAAATAAATTTGAATTTTACTTAATATCATTCATACATAGATGATAGAAGGGGACATTCTACTTCCTTTGCATTATATTTTTGTGAATTGCGTCAAAAATTGTCTAGAAAAAAAATCTTATATTCAATACGTATATGCTTTTAAAATATAACCACATCACACATATAGCTATATGTCATTGTTCTTTAACAATTGAAAGTGGTTTGCATTGATTATTGCAAGTACTACAGTCAAGGTACAGGGACATTGGTAGACCAGTGTTAAATTAATATCGAGCTTTTATAAAATAGCAAAATTAATAACATTTACGGCATAGTGGCTTACGATACAATACAATCGACAGATTTTTCAGGAAAAATCTTGTAACATATCGACGTCGACTGACCGGTTGGCTTAGTTGGTTGAGACCCTGCCGTCGAAGCCAGAAGTCGTGGGTTTGATTCACACGCAGGGCAAATATTAATGTGATGAACATCGATGTTTGCTCTGTACCTGGGTGTTAATTGTCTAATTATAGTGGAGATATCTACTCATCAATGATGAGGAAGTAATGAAATAATAACACTATTTATCTGCAGATGTAAATATTGCCAGTCATTGATTTCATACATAACGTCAGCGTTACGTCACAAAATAAAACATGTTAAAAAAAACAAATACATACTAGATTTACATAATAATGTCGGTACCAAATGTTGAAATAAATGCATTAACTACTTGACAATAATTATTCGTGTTTAAATGTTTTGTAATAACAGTTACCTATTTTGCATGTGTACAATTGAAAATGAAAGTGAATTGCATGGTACATACATAGTTGGTCACTTACATTTCAAAATATATGATATAGTATATAATTTACTATATGCCAAAAACTGGGTCAGTTCCGTAGGCTTTTTACAGTAAGTAGTGTTGATAGTTGCTGCTTAACTGTTATGTGAAATTATTATTTTATTAATTATGGTAATCAAAAGCGAGTTGAGTAATATGCTTAACTTTTTGCTTAGTTTTTTTATGATTAATTTAGGCTTACTGGAGATGAATAAATTTCGTTCAAATTTCCATAATAGTTGTTAATTTAACAGTCACGTATTAAATTAAAATTAATTACTATATTTATTGTTAAAAAATAAACCTTATCTATGAAAGGTTTATATCAGCACATTTTATTATCTTCCTGAAGGAGATACGTTTTATTATAAAACATATAAATGGGTCTGAAATTATCGCGGAAGCAGACACCAAGGTCTTATTGCGAATCTGTGCTATTAACCTTAGTATTTCTTTCGATAAAAACTGATATTGATACATACAGAGTCTTTAATATAGATATGATATGCAGTTGATCTTTCTTGTATTTTAGAATTATCTAAATGTATCACGATAATACATAACCTTTGAAAGGTAACCATCTAAAAATAAATATACTGATGACTAATCAAAAACAAAGCAATTAAAAATAACAGAGTTGTTAAAGAATAATAACAATATAAAACATAAGTAACGCAGATTTGAAAAATGCATCGCGATAGGATACAAAGGAATTCCGGCAAAAATTGTTACAATAAGAAGGTCAGATTTTGAACGCGATCCTAGTATCCATAATAAAAGCGAACGTAAAGCTAGACTTAACACGAAATTGAAAACTACTAGACAAACGAATATCAAACGTAAAAAATAAACGACTCGATAAAATTACAGAAATAATTTTGACTTGGTGCAGAGATTATGGTCTTGATAGCAATGAGTTACCAATTACTCGGCTCCGCAAGTAAAGCCGCGGGCTATAGGTAGTATAACATAAAGAAAAAACCAACAGCATGGTCTTTCGATGTTGCTAATACATAATAAGAGCCTTCAGATACTATGTGAGCTAAATTGCAACATTCAATAACACTTGGCAAGCGTCCCTAATCTCGAGAGATAGGGTAGCCCCACATAAAATGTAATATGAATTACTAGTCCAACTACTGCTAGTCCGACTACTACTACTAGCAGTAGTGCCATTAAATAAATCGTTTACACACTGTTTATGACCCAGGCTCCAATCTATACTAATATTATAAAGCTGAAGTTTGTTTGTTTGTTTGAACGCGCTAATCTCGGGAACTACTGATCCGGTTTGAAAAATTCTTTCGGTGTTAGATAGCTCATTTATCGAGGAGGGCTATAGGCTATATATCATCACGCTACGACCAACAGGAGAGAGCCACGGGGGGTGAAACCGCGCGGAGCAGCTAGTATAGTTATAAACTGTTTTTCAGGAGTCTGTGATCACACTAAGTTATATTACACTATTACAATGGCATGGCACAATTTACTTAAATGTTTTAAGAGCTAGAGCCATACCCCACAATAAAGCTGGAATTCACCTAGATTCTTTTATTGATCGTCAATAATATCATCTCGTTCAAAGAGACAATTTATTACCGACCGATGTTTAAAATCCTTGATTTCTTTGTAAAATCGAATAGCTATCATGTGAGCTATCAGCTTAATCAAAATAATTACTAAAATAAAAAATAAAAGGTTACTGCATAAAAAATTCAACGGTCCAACTTATTTTTGATTGAATTTGAGATAAAATGGATTCTGGCAATCACCTGGGGCAGGTTATTTACAAGTTTTAAAGTCAAGTAAGGACATTCACCCTGCTGCCGGCATAACGTGTATCTATCAATATTATTCAAAAGTCATAAATCCTACTAGTCTTGCCATTTATAAGTTTGGACACAAGAATTATGATGCTCTTTCGTTCTTTTTGGTATTCAATTTTCTTTACCCTCTATATCTTTTAACCTGTGAATCACAATAAATTATTTGAATTTGAATTCAATATGTAACTATCTATGATAATTGCCTTTTCAAAAGTGTGTTGTGTCTTATAATACCCTAAAAAGTCCATAAAAGCAACAATATGTCACCAATGTTACGAGTAAATCAGGGCAGTGATGACCACTTAATATCAGGTGGTCCACGTGCTCCTTCCCATGAAAAGACAAAAAGAAGGATGTTTGTAACTCGATCATACGGAACCGGCTGAATGCATTTAAATGTGGTTACAGAGTTTAATAATTATAACAAAGAAGCTGTGGTGGAAAGTGTGCTTACAGGTGACCGAAGACGTGCTGTAGATAGTTATGTAAAAATTTTGTATGAAAATTGTAAAAACGCAGTGTTATATCGTATTACGTGCATCTTTAAGAGGTTTTCGATAGAAGCGATAATGTTTATCGAGATAGATAGTATTAGTTTAAGTGAAAGATAAGGATCCAATCCAGGTGAAACTAAGCACTCTTATTTAATTTTACATCTAAAATTTCGAGTAAGAGGCTTTGCTCATTGGCTCTTTTTTACTAAAAAATGGATCTGCGATATCCGAATTCTATGCTAAATAAATAGGAGCTTTTGAATAGGAGGATTTGTATAGACAACGCGTCTTATGTTATTATTACTTTGCTAAGCTTCCAAAAGCTGGCATTGTTTCCAAAGACAACTCCCCTCCCCACTTTTTCAACACCGCAAAACACCATTCAATATGAACACACCCTATATTCTACAGCATTAACGTTACGCAAGCTCACGTCATAAATCGTTGTGGATATCGAGTGAGCGAATCGATCATAACCGGTACATTTTGAGATGCTTTCACTTCTATTGACGTGACCTTTGGAACAAGTATACATGTGGTGCTTGGGATTTTTCCTATCCATAATATTTGTTTTAAAATATTGTGGGTAAACGAATAGAACAAGAAGCACTTGTGATGAATTTAGAAGAAACATATTGTCCGATACAACGATGTAGAAATATAATTGATTGTACGAAGAGAACTTAGGAGGGATTTTTATGAGAGGTACTTTTGTATCTGAGTTAGTATACTGATTTTCCTGAATTCAATTTCATATATTTTAATTAAATATTCATTATTGATACGTGTGTGCTTATAGCTTCGTTTATTATATCTAACTTCAAAGTGTTCAATATATAACGTTAATGACGCTATTCGAGAGAGCACTAAAGATAATAAGATCCCAAAAAATAAGCAAATATTAAAGCCCTGGATTACACCAGGGATCCTGAGGTCAATAAGAAAAAGAGACGTATTGCACAAGAAGATAAAGAAAAACCCAAATGACACCGAAATGCGTGGCAAATACTTACGCTATAGAAACATCTGCGGTAAAATTCTAAAAACACAAAAACACTTATATTATAAAACTCAATTAATCTCAAATAAAGGTAATATAAAAAAGACTTGGAATACAATAAAAGAAATCTGTAATATTCACAAACGCAAAGATAGTACACATAATTTACTCTCACTAAAACCCTCTCCAATTGAGTCACTTGATACAACTAACACGTTTTTTGCACATGTAGGGCAGAATCTAGCGAATAAGATTATAAATACTATTAATTGCTCCGAATATGAGCTCACAAGACAGGCGGGTTGTAGCAATGGGCCTCTGCACTCCATGGCTTTCACTCCAACGGACGTCTATGAAGTAATCGCTATAGTCAACTCTCTGAAACCCAATAGCGCTCCTGGATGGGATGGCATAACAACAAATATCCTTAAAAGGTTTTCACACATCTTAGTCGAACCTATAGTCTTTTTGTGCAATCTCAGCCTTAGTACTGGCGTCTTCCCGAATCTGCTAAAAAAATCAGTTATAGTTCCTATCTTCAAGTCTGGTAACAGTTGTGAACCATCCAACTACCGTCCTATCTCTCTGCTTCCATGTATCTCCAAGATTCTGGAAAAGATCGTTTCAAAGAGACTAGTTAACTTCCTCGATAAGCATTCCATTATCTCAAAATTTCAGTTTGGTTTCCGTTCGGGTGTCTCTACAGAGGACGCGACACTAAGACTCACTCAACTTATCACCACCTATTTGGATCGAGGTGAGAAATGCCTTGGTGTATTTCTTGATCTCCAGAAAGCATTTGACACGGTGTCTTCCAGCATTCTCATTACAAAATTACAAAATATCGGCGTAAGAGGAGTAACTTTAAATTGGTTCCAGAGCTATCTGACTAATAGATCCCAGTGTGTAAAGGTTGATGATATATTAAGCGGTGAGGTGTTAAACTCAGGTTATGGCATTCCGCAAGGAAGTACTATTGCTCCAATTTTATTTCTTATTTACATAAACCCACTTTGCAATCTGTCTATTCCGCAAGCAGATATTACGATGTTCGCAGACGACACGGTGTTGCTATTCCACCACAAGACATGGCCCGAAGTCAAAAAATCGACCGAAGCTGGTCTAACCGCTGTATCAAAATGGCTAGAGGACAACCTTTTATCCCTAAACACTAAAAAATCGAATCTGATATGTTTTGCCAAAACCAAAATTACCCTACCAAAAAGTGACTTCAATATTAGAATTCATACATACCCATGCAATAGACAGAGTCTGG
>CAJQZN010030108.1:0-20168 GCA_907164685.1 Colias eurytheme | reverse complement strand
TAAAAAAAAATTATGAGGCGTGCACTTTTGGATTTTCCAAATTATTTAAAAATAGCTTGTCTTAAATTATATACCAGACATCGGTTCAAAAAGCACAGTAAAAACCTTACCTACCTTTTCGTTTCAAAACTTTGTAATACCAAAATTTTAACTTCAACTTTTTTGAATAGAACTTTCCAACCCGTGATAAGTACTTTACCCTTTGCCCCGACACGAGAAGACATAAGTCCATTTTTTGTAAAAAAAACCCCTATTAGTTAAGATTCATTTTGATCCAAGAGCTTGAATTTCTGCGTTAGTGGGGCCATTCTGTACGTTAGAAATAGTGTCATTATATTGAGAGGGGGGCGTGGTACCTTTGTGGATAAAATATTATTACCACGGAATGTTTGATGTGAATGGAGATCTATTCAGAGTTATTATTGTAGTCGAAATACCTTGTTTGGTTCACGTTTCATGAGTGAGAATATAACTTGATCTATAAATTTTTAACGAACACGTCACTTCTAATTCAATAAATCAAAACTAAAACTCAAACTCAAACATTATTTATTCAATTAGACTTCTTCTAGATGCATTTTTGAAACGTCATCAGATTTTTTTAACATTTACCACTAAATACACTGAAAGCAGTATCTACGGAGAAGAACCGGTAAGAAACTCCATAGTTCTAGTCTCCATAGTAGAACTCCAAAGACATTCATTCGTAAATATAAACATCAATTCAATATTAGAATAGCGAATAAAGCTTATAATTATGGAATGAAAATCAATTTCTCAAGCCTACACACTTCTTAACTATGAAGCCATATGAAAGATTTATCCTCTCTACATAATTTCATTAAATTATCAATCTTGACATCTCTTTAAATGTATCTTATTATTCCATTGAAAAGTTACATTTGGGGTTGCATTTTTTAGAGGACGCAATTTTATTTTTTTGATGTGTAGGGAGGTTCAGTGTGAAGCTATCACCAAGTTTGTGGGGTCGCCACCCTTGTCACACGGCCGCCATCTTGAAAATTGCGGTTGATATGGTTTTTACGATATATCTCTTTAACTATATATTTGATAAAAAAAATTGTTAACATTGTTTGTTGCAAATTAAATTCTCTACAACTTTGGTCTAGTAACTTTTTGTCTTAGAACTATAAATAAAAAAGTTATATAAGCGAAAATGTTCAGAAATTAGAGATATTTATATTTTTCAATAAAACTTTTTTTTATCATTTTACGAAGAAATGATATCAGACCATTATTGTAGATTGTTTTTTGAGGAACAACTTTTATATACAACATTTTTTCATTAAGTAAATAGCTAAGATTTTACAGCGCTCCGAAGTGAGTACTATTTTTCAGTACTCTTAACTATACAGTATACATATATTATGTGTGTACTAATAATAATTTGTCATCAGTAATTGTTTTTAATATTTTTAATAATTAATAATTAATTTTGCAATATTATTAATAATTAATTATTGACTGAACTGACTTGAAGTCTGGAAGCGCGTTTTTTTTACGTCGAAAATCAGGGCTGAAATGTTCTGCAGTGTGCTTCCATTGTTCTGGAGTCTGGGAAAAGAGCCAAAAGCCATTATATGTATAGTTAGGAGTACTGAAAAATAGTACTCACTTCAGAGCGCTGTAAAACCTGTAAAAGCTGTAGCTATTGACGTAATGAAAAAATGTTGTATATAAAAGTTGTTCCTCGAAAAACAATCTACAAAAATGGTCTGATATCATTTCTTCGTAAAATGATAAAAAAAAGTTTTATTGAAAAATATAAAAAGCTCTAATTTCTGAAAGTTTTCGCTTATAACATTTTTATTTATAGTTCTACGACAAAAAGTTACTGGACAAAAGTTGTAGAAAATTTAATTTGCAACAAATAATGCTAACAATTTTTTTTACAAGATAAATAGTTTAAGAGATATATCGTAAAAAACCATTTCAACCGCTATTTTCAAGATGGCGGCCGTGGGACAAGGGTGGCAACCCCACAAACTTGGTTTTAGCTACTCACTGACCCCCCCTACACATCAAAAACATAAAATTGCGTCCTCTAAAAAATGCAAGGTTAGGCCTAAAAAATGTAACATTTCAATGGAGTATATCGTAACATTCATAACAACAGCTACCTAGGAAAATACCCGTTATTAAAGCGCTTTTAAAAACAACAGTATCAAAAGCACGTAACAATTCTGCACAAAGCAAATGAAATTAGAAAAAAGCATGAAAAAGTCCATCCACTCGAAAACAAACGCTTTCATTACAAGACGAAACCAAGCAATAGCATTCATTAAACCAAGTTTCGAATTTTTCATTTGAAACCCTTTGATATCCGATACGGTTCGAATGAAAAAGTAAAATATCGGTTACAACTGGCATCTTTGTTATGCAGTTTGAGAATTTGCAATTCAGAGGTTAACATTCGTTTCCTTCGGATTTTTCCGCGCGGGCGTAGACGACTAATAACATTTTGTTGACAACCGCCGCTGTGTGACAGGGACGACAGCGGTTCTAATTATATAGAGTTGTTATTACCAATGATTAAAATTTTAACACACTACACTTACAGCACGGAAATCGATTCAGCTCCTAAAGAGAAGTGGTACTAGCATGGTAAAGATAGAGTCGTTACATATAGGTGTTATGTTAAATAATTCCCTTACAAAATTTGTTTTGTGTACGTTGTATCAGCTCTATATAATTCCATCCACGGTATCTCGTCGGGGTTGAGGGCGCACGTATAAGGGCGACCGTACGGCTCCTGCATTCATTCGCGCTCTGAACCGCCACCCGACTAGGCGGGGTGGCGTCAAATACACCGTTCGACTACGACCGCGCGCGTATGTATTTTTTTAGTGTTCTTAATTTTAAATGTGGAATTAGAATTTAATTTATTTTTTATCTGTGTGTGTTCCTGGCCGGTGAGTTTGAAATTTGAATTTGGAATGGTGAAGTTTTATTAAATTTTAACCGTTACGACGTGTTCGAAAATGGATTGATAAAAAGATAATTACTGTTTTAATTTTATTTGTATGAAATATTTAAATAAGGAGTAAAAATATTGCATTATATTACGTTAATGAATTATGTGACGACGCCGAATTTGATATTTTAATTTCACGATTGCTGTTATGAATAATAATTAAAAGGACCATGTTCTGAGTAATGAAATTATATCCTAAGTTTTTATAAAGCTATTTACGGATCATACAAAACTGTTGTTTAAATGGGGTATTTTTCAGTGTAGCTCTTATAAAAACTATTTAGAAAATATTGAAAATATCTATTTATTCGACTATCATAATGATACATTTTTAATGCCGTTATATTTTTTTATTTAAAAAGTTATTTTTTTTTTGGGTTAAATATACGAAATGTATACCCGTATTACTATTTAAAATATAAGATAATTTGCCAATGTTTAAAAATCGATTATTAAGGGTAGATAATATAATTTATGACACATTTTGTCAATGCACAATCTACCGACGTATTTATAACTATTGTCGAGCCAATTTAATAGGCAACATTTGACGTCTATCAATTTTATCTTCGAAGAGAGGTAACCTGCTTAAAAACATCGATTAAAATGAATTAATCGATACGGATTTGAAACATTTGTCAATCGAATTTATTGATTTATGATAATTTTTATTCACAAGTAATCAATGCATTCGATTCTAGATGTCAGATTTCGATTTTTAGAGTAACGTCTCTGGTATTTAAAAAGAAAAAAGGTTTATTGACACAAAATTGTAGTGACGTCAGTTCTTCAATTCAGAAATTGTTTATTATGTTTAAAATGGTTTATCAGTAAAATGAAATCTTAAAATTACTTGTATCGGTCATTGTTATTATAAATATGTAGTCGTAATTGAAAAAAGTCAAGCAAATGTGCAGTTCTAACAAAACGAAATATCATGTTATTCTATGTCGTCGTTACTAGGTTACGTTCTTGAATTTTGTTGAACTGTCAAATGTTGCCTATTAAAATGGCTCTACTATACATATTATATTTATAAGCTTAAGATCCATAAATAAAAACTCATATTACATAAAAAAAGGTTTTAATACCGAGGGAATTAAGAATATAATTTAAACGAAGCCTGGTGTCGGAATTAGGACCGAAATCCTGTATTACATTTCAGTCCCTGGTGAGAACAGACAGGATAATTTTATGAAAATTGGTATTTATTAATGGTAATATTGTAAAGCAATTTTAATATTGTTTTATGCTTTCTAATTCTATAATAGATCGATTTTAACCAAAATATTTTTTATTTCGTCCTTTCATTACTTTGTCGAACTAAGTAACCAATTAGCGTATTTTACATTCATTTAAGTATAGCTAATAAGGCGTAATTATACTACTTTTTTGTAAAGATATTTGAAAGCGAAGTCATCAATTTTTGTCTTATAAAAATTAACTAATTATTTATTATATAAAAAGGTGTCACACGATATATACCTATCGCTCCTCCATCAGCATTTTCACAAATAAAAGTAAATAAAGATTATAATATCAAAGGAGAATCTTGAAAATAAATTTCAAACATATCGTTATGATATTCAGATTTAAAAATACAAGGTATTTCAAAGAAATGGCACAAGATATTATTGAGGTCAAGGTTTGTTTTGCAATAAACGTGGAATCCATAAATTGGAAACGGTACCAGAATTTTTGGGCTAATACGGCTTAAATATCCATTATATTCACGAAAAACGTTATGTATGTCGCCGTTATGTTGTAAAAATCGTTACATTAAAAACTAACTCGCGAGAATGCAAACTGTCGAAAAATTGCGATATGTTACATGTGCTTGCAATTTAACACATTTTTTTCGTTAGAATATATAATTGTATTACAGTCTAAGAATTTACTTTTCCCAAAGGTCCGTCAGGTGTAAGTAGACGGACTCCTATTTTTCTGTAGGTTTTAAATAAATCGGTACTAACCTATACGCATAACATCGAATACCCATTTCACAAATAAACGTTACATTTTTTACGGATCAACTATTTTTTTGAAATTTCATCTTTTTCGTTTCGTTTTAAAATATTCTCACATCATATTTACAAAGGAAACAGAGAATTATACAAAATTTTAATCATGTTATTTTATACATAGGTACGACGATAACGATTTATCTATTTTGCCCCTATACCAAATATGTAGAACGACAATATGTTAAGATTTTGATTGACAAACACGTCCAAAACTTTAGCAATCACATTATAATCAGGATTTAGTAAAATTAATTAAAGTGTAGCAAGCCAGGTGGATAATTCGTAATTATTAAAACTATCCAATTATACGGTTCGAATTATGCTCTGGGGGTTCCTGTTTTGTTAATTTATGTTCACACATACAATTTTGTATTTTAGGATAAAGTTTAATGTTTCGATAATTTCAAAAATTCCATTTAATGACGTATGTTTTAGCTGAACCAAAGCTTTTTCAGTTATGAGAGCATAACTTAAAAAGCTTGGTGATCGCACATTTTCTTTTATTGAACACTCGTTTTCCGCCCGGAGTGTGCCCGTAGCACCCGTAGTGAATATTGGTACTAGGTTTTACGTACATATGTAACGAACAAGCGCGTTTAAACAAACATACAAACGGTCCATATTATTAGTACATGTTGTTTTGTGATAGCAGTACTATTAACTAATCTGTGGTGGTAGTTCGTGAGCATTTTTTTAGTTAGTTGATATTAACTGATGGTAAGAATGAAAAGCTTTATTTCACACGTTTTTGAAGAATGTTAGTTAAATACGAAACTGCTTTGAATATATGAATACAAATTAAAAAGTTTATTGCCCGCGCCTTCGTTGTTCTACCTTTTATATGTCATACTATTTGAAGTATATTATAACTAGCTTTCCGCCCGCGGCTTCGCCCGCTTTATCTAAAACATATAAATTATATACTAAAACCTTCTTCTTAAATCACTCTATCTATTAAAAAAAACCACATCAAAATCCGTTGCGTAGTTTTAAAGATTTAATACATAGGGACATAGGGACAGAGAAAGCGACTTTGTTTTATACTATGTAGTGATACTAAATAAAATAAGTGTTCCCTGCAGTGTCGCTTGATCCCATTTCGTTACTCATTTATAATTAAATACATTTATGAACCTTCTATAGTTGAAAGCTTTCATTATTTGAGTTACAATTATTTCGGTAAACATTAATTAGATATCTCAGAGATAACAAGTGTCTCAGTCTAAATAGAAATTAAATTTACTATTATATTATATCAATAACAATCCTAAATCACTATGATACTCGTTTACTCAATGAATACAAATGAAAAGCGAGTGTATAATATTAAATTCAACTTCTCTCGAAGGTCGTAGGAATAAATAAAGCAAAGCCCTATTATTTATTTGCTAATGTATTTAGTTCTCTTATTTCGTGTGTCCTTAAGTCGTAATTGGCTGACCTTCGGGCTTCTTATGGTTAAAACATTTGCCCCAATGTACGGGTTTAATTTTCGAAAGTAAAGAATAATTGTTTTAGGGTTAACTGGAGTTTTAGGATAGCAGTTTATTAAATGTATGGGTTGTTAACTTGTTAGTTAATTGGATAGTCGGTTGGTATAAAATGAATGTAAATATTATGAAAAATGTGGTTAAAATAATGTTAAAACAATAAAAGCCAGATAGTCACCGTTATTCTTATAACTCACTCTTTCTCTACTTATACGCAGACAAAGAATGTTAAATACCAAATTAATATTACGCATTTTAATCACAGTTCTTCAAATAATCTTCACATTGGACATGATAATACCATGATTACCTAGATACTTATTTCACTAAACTTTTAACACATGAAACATAACTGCGAACCTTTATTATACCTCCATATAAAATAATTCCCTGTCACACACTAAACACTCCGCCATCTTAACAATATCATTCAGCCATTACGTGGCTGGCTTTACTCACTTTATGAGCTGTTGATAATCCTTTATAACTCATCAGTTCTTCAAGTTATTGTACTAGCATTATAATTAAGGTTTTTAATTTTTAATTAAACTTTTTAATTGAAAATGAAATTGGTTAAGAATCGTCTACTGGCTTTTAAAATGATTTGTTTGTATTGGGAACCCACAATTTCTAAAAAAATTACTTTTGCTGTAGGGTATGAACCTATAATACGGGTATTTTGAACGACAATGTAGTTGATGTTTTTTTCCTGTTCTTATAATTTTTTTTTTGTGTAGGTACTTAAAAAATAAACTGGTTTAACGTTTTTGCATGCTGTGTTTGCCAGTAAGTGTTTGTTACATTAACCATGTTTGTTTATTTTGTGTATCTAAACTTCTGTAAAAATGTAAACAAACGTTGGTAAACCAATAAATAAATAAATAATAATGTTTAAAAAGGAATCTCGTGTTACTTATATTTTGGGGAAAATGTAAGCTCAATTGATATCAGGCTGCACAGTATACTGAAAAATTGAGTTAAAAATTCGCCAAAGCTTTTTGAATTTCTATCATCCATGATGTTACAATTCAATTATAGAGAGCGACATGTTCTATAATAAATTAATTAAATATCCAAGCTTCATTACCAAAGTTAAAATGCAGTTTAAGTTGTGGAGCACAAAGTCGAAAATTAATTAATCTCCAAGCGTTATAAACAAGAGAATTCCCCTGTGGTTTATAGTGGATAGATTTAACTCGGGTTTAATCCTCTGACAGATCACTGTTAGCAAGTTTACAAAGTTGTACTTTGAGAAACTGAAGTCTAGTCTTCTAGTTGGCTGTATAAAACACTGATTAACTATATTCCGTGTAACAAAGTTGGGTACCTATATGCAGTATGTACTCGTAAACTTGAGTTCAAAAGTAGGTATAACAGTATTTTGCTCGGCAATTTGATACAGACAGTATTGTATCGATATCAAACGTTTAATTTTCCAATTTATGGAAATAGTTATACAAATCAATAAAAAACTATTTTATATACTATCTACTATAACTGTAAAGTTTATCTAATTATATTATCTAAAGCTTCCAACTACGGACTTCTTATATTATTATTATTAGCTATAGCATAGTTATTTCCATTCTTCACACAGAACTAAAATTTTATTTCACAGAATAACAAGACGATCAAATCCTACTATTAAAAACGTACAAACTAAGAAAATGATACGCATATTTTATATTTTATTAAATTTAAATGTCTCTTACGACATCGCGATCATTCCGCCTGCCCGCTACTATACAAGGTATCGAATTTTTCTGTCCTTTCATCTATCAAGGACATCTTTGAATAACATGATATTTTTAACAAGGTACACAATGTTATTTTGAATACTTTAACTTCCATTATTGAAGTACATATGAACTTTAAGAGTCTATGTGTTGTACTTGTGGTCCTTAATTGAGAATAGATTGTTACCCTGTTGTTTGATCTGCGGAAAATTGTTGGCCAATTTTTACTTCAAAAACAGCTAATGTTTAAAAAGTACTTGTAGGTCGATACCTTATTTATATAATGGTTCCACGGTTTATAAAAAAAATCGTAGGAGCGGATATAAAGAAAATATATGAAAAAAATGTTCCTTTCGCCTTGTCACTTTTAATATAATGGTTCAAACATGTATGACGTCACTTTATCACTCCAATCGCTACTCAAATAGAGTGTTTGATCGATCCGATCATAAAACTGTTATCCAGGTGTAGTTTCACAAACTAATAATAAATATCACAATAACCTACATAAACTTTTATTGTTGTTCATAAGTTAACTACGCGTTAACTCTCCTATGTATAGAATTCTTTCAGCACGCGGCTTATTTTTTAGTCTTACAAAGTGTAAATTTTTTTTATCAAATCTTTCCAAAGATTTTTTTTAGTCATACAAAATGTACCTAGTTAATTATTTATAAGAAAATATCTGCCTAATTTCATTAATCTACAGCTTCGATGAACCATTTTTCATGAACTTTCGCATATTAGTAAATAGTACTTTTACATTCGATGTTTAATTTTCTGATCCCCCTCTTCAGTATTCATTGAATTTGATCCACGGTGGAGACATAAGAAATTCATACATGTCCATCATCAGTAAACTGTAAAACATATACTTTTGCTTTTGAAGCTAAATAACATTTCACTCCACCGGGAAATATCGTTATTTTCAGTTACAATCTTCAAAAGAATTATATCAAAGAAACATAAATATGTAACAGTTCACAGGAATCCATTACATTACTACCTATACCAAATAAAAATAATGAAATTCACACCTCCACAAACGTCACATAAAGGGCTTGGAATGTACTTGAAAGAAACCGCTATGATGGTTTAAGTCCTTTGTACACGTGTACGGTACTCTTTATTTATTTTACTTCGTGTAAAATTCTGAGAATCCAGTCATTCAACCAATATGTGGTATGGAAATGTCACCACATCAGTACCTTATTATTTCTACCATATTGCAATGGAATATCGGCTTCCGAATATTGAATGATTGAATCAATGCTTCAATTTATAAAAAAAAATAAATTACAAAAACAAATCCGAATAATAAAATTACGCTACGAATTCAGCACTTCATCTATTCAAATTTTGGCCTAACAATCCTTATTGTTTTAAAGTCCATTTAGACCTAAGAATACTTGGGTTTGACGCTGATTTCAATAGCCTAAATTTTATAAACAAAGATCCTTCCTACAACCAAATCTACCCTCTTCAAACTACTTGATTCAATCGACTCGGATTGGATACAATTGAAGCATTGTGTAAACAATGTTGATTCGGTTGTAGATGACAATGTTCATCTAGGTTAGGTCAATACTTGAAACAGCAATGCAAGTGAACTTTTATTAACATCGTTAAGATTTCAATGTAATTTGGCAGCGAGTTTTTGGCAGAACAAGGTACTGTCCAAACACTCACAAGTCACACTTAACTTTTACACTTTTTATTAATATAAGCTGAATGTTTCATGTGTTTGTTAATAATTGCACTCTGTTTAACTTGTATATTGATAAATGTTATATTTTACTTATTAATACCAAAGTTATTATTAATATCCTTGGTATTAATTTAATATACATTTAAATTCTATTACGTAAACGTCTTTATTATACCAGAAACCTTTTAAAATTAACTCATCAACGCTTTTGAAAAATTGAATGAATATTCGCTTCAAAAACTTTAATTTAGAATTAAGTTATATTAAAGTAACTAGACGTATATAATATTCACAGTACTTTCCACTAACGCAGTTCTCAATTTAATCACGTTATAGAGTGCTCATTTTAATTTATGCCACTAAAATTATAACGGTATTTTAAAGTAAAGAGTTCATTAAGTTCTATCGAAAATTCGTAGAGCTTGACATGTTTAAAGGCGACGCGGACGTTAGCTGACCCACCAATATGGTTATTTAGGTCAAACATACACGTTCATATATAAACTATACGAGACTATGGACATAGTATAAAGAGAGAAGTAAGTAATTTTGAACAAAGGTACATCGCGCTGTTTGTATGTACGAGGAACGCTTGGCCATGCCCCCGGTTCTCCTCGTTCTACAACGCCGCTCGGTTTCTACTCTGGGACCGGTCGGTGTCGAGACGTCCGCGCTATTGCTGTGAGCGATCGGTGTTTGTTTATACAATTATTTAAAATATCAATGTGACAAATGACAACCCTGTGCCTCGCGAGTTTAGGTACCGTGCGCTCCTAAACGCCGGGAGTTAGCCTACTTCTTTCTTTATACTATGTTATGGAGATAGTTTGCGTGCGTGCCAAATTGCATTTGAAAATATAACTTTGAAAACAATGTAGCTGAACTTTTGTATTTCCTGCTATAATACTCGCATTGAGACTGTTTCACCTACTTTGCATTCGTGCGTTATGAGCTGTGAATGTGTTGTATTTTATCTCAATTTAGTCTCGTAAAATGATTCTAAGAAATTTACTATTGTAAAGAATTTTCTCACAACTTTATGATAACACAAATTATAAAAAGATAAAGAAACACAAATATATTTTTATTCAGTTAATATAACCTTTACTATGTCTAGAGGACTATTTTGTTATTTCTTTTAAATACACTACAGTTTTATTACTATTCTGAATATATGAAAATAAATTTATGTAGCAACAACCCTACCTTTTTAAATGATTAAACTTAAATCTCGGAAAAAAGTAAAATAATATTTATAGAGATATTAAAATATAACGGTTTCGGTAATAGCTAATAGCTTTCTATTATTATTAGGTATTCTTTCAATATTTAATATTTCAAGTGTTCCATTACAGAATGAGCTTTTGATAAGCGTTAAGAAAATTTATATCCATTTTCGTATACATAAAAGAGTATCAGTTTCTCCATAAATTTACTTAGTGTTAGGAAAATCGGCTGAAAGTGGATTACCTCCCAAGGGTCGGAACTTTAAAGGGAAAACGTAAAAATGCTCTGGGACCAGATGTTACTTTAATGCTAAATTATTTGGACAGCTCGTGTGAGTTAGAAGTTAGAACTTAGAAAGTGAGAAGTCTCCTAGGCCGCAATTAAGGTCATATAGACACATTAGGACTTTTACTAAAAAGGTCACATTTTGCGTGAAAGCTATTTTTTGTACTTTTCTGTGTTGGTTCCCTGTTAGGGCTATTTAAACTATATTCGATTCGACCACTGAACTGCAATTACACACAAATTTAAGATAATATAATGAACGAAATATTTTGTGTATTAGGAAAAGTTTATTGGTCTTAATTACACACAACTTATATAATGTAAACAAGCAAATATAGAACTGCTTTTCAACACAGGAAGATATTAGTTTCCAAGATCATTTTCATTTTAACCTGCAAGATCTACCATTCCTGTTCAAAATTCAAATCTCCCTAATGTCTACAAACAAATGTTACTTGGACAAACATTCAGTTCTAAGTTTTAATTAAATTCTGCTAAAAGTATGCAAATGACCTGTTATTAGCATATTACATACAAGATTTAATTGAACTTCTTGATTTGGCTCCCTTCCCGACGCATGTTTGATTTACTCTCATTAAATAATGTAGGTACAAAATATGGTAAGGTTATTTAAAATTTTATTAGATATAATATAATATATCAATCGAATTTTGTATTTTAATTCTAAATCTTCAATATTCTACTTTAAGACGAATATTCCGTAAAACATGAAAGATGGTTACCTACGTATAAATTTCTACAAATACTTAGTTGCAATTAAACAAATAGCTATACTCAAACTTAAAAAATGGTGGTCCATTTTAAATTTAAAATAAAAAATTGTAGTCCATATAGTGGTATATCTACTAATAGTACAACACTGCAGCTACAAAACTCAATACAAAATTATTAAAGACAATTACAAACAACTTAACCACGAACCCCATAAAAGAATACTTAATATTCGTTATATTCTGGATTAAATATTTCTTTATTATCCTCTAAAAAACGTAGAAACATTCTATTATCTACCACTGCATAGCAACGAACCGACGATCAATAAGCTAGATGCGTTTCCCAACCCGTAATATTCCTTTACGTAATATTCACGTTCAAACGAATACTATCCCAAAATTGATAGAAGCCGGGACAAAGGTACTTAAGTACTACTCTAGTCCTTGAGAGTCATTGTTTAGCAAACAATAGCGACCGTTACCATGATGTCTTATAGCAGTTTTATTCCCAGTGTGGGAGAGAGATGGCGCTAGTCGATCTATATAGCGCTGTCACTTTCGCACACTGTAAATAATACTGCTTTAAGACGTCATGGTACAAAGGCAGGTTTCTGGTACTTGAAATTCGGAGCTTGTTTTAACTTCGTCAATGATCAAGACGGGTGCTAGATCAACAGACATAAATGGATTTTCCAGCATCTTCTTTATTTTAAGCGGCAATTTTGTTATTTAAAGAATACCTACATTAATCAGGCAAAATGAAGATCAATTTGTAATGCAAGCAAAAAATACTTATATTGCATATATTTGAAAATTGGGAAGAAAGAAAGGTTTTTCTAGTGATGTAGCCACAAAATATTATAATATATTCCAGTCTGACTGTAAGGAAAATATGCGGTATGTAATATGTTAACTAAAAAGTCTCGAAAAATAATAGAGGTACCTTAGTTGATTTTTTTAATTTTATCTTATAAGTAAGACTTTCTTTTATTGCAATATGTATAAATTATATTCAATAAAGTCAAATATCTTGGTGAAAATAATCATTTTGTCGACTATAATTTCTAAAAAAATTCACATTGTTCGGATTTTAATTTCGTAAGTTAGGAGTCCAAAATAAAAAAATCTTTTAACTAACTATTTTAATAAGTTTGCAGTTAGTTAAAAATAATTGTGTGTTAGATCTGTCAGCAATTTCAGATATTTTTAGCTTCGAAATTGACACTAAAAGTGAAATCAAGTAATCATCGGCTCAGTTATCTTGATGGTATTCACAAATACTGTATTAATTGAAAAAAACTCTTAACTAACTACATAGACAATAAAATTTCCTAAAATTATTAGTAATTCATATGTTTGTAAGATAAGTGGTTGATGGACAATCTGGTTTGAAAAATCACATATTTGAGCCAAACAGCGCACGGACCGCGTACACGGCCTTAATATACGTATGTCATATAGCTACTTGATTATGCCGTTTAGTATTAAAATAGTGCGCTTAGTTAGGTTAAAAATACGTTTGTCGTTAGTTTTATTTTCATATTTAATACGGTCTATCATTTTTATAATCAAAGAAAAAGGTTTTCAGTATTTCAAAATTTGAAGTTAGAATTTTTGGATATCACAAAAATCGTTTATCAAATCCGTACCGATCGATACCGGTATTATATAACCCAATATAACCGCAACGGTATACAGATAATAACAATTCCATAGACTATAAAGTAATCCCCGTACCGAAAGACGGTTATTAGCTACCTGAAAAAAGGTATTTACGGCATCTACATTACTTTGTGGCGAAATTATGAAGTCTATAACGACGCTTTTAACCGAAGCGCGGACTTTTAGCTAAGTGCTTCTCAGACTAATTACATTTGATAGTTACTTTGTAGTTTTATGAAAAATATTTTATAACTGGCAATACTTGTAGCATGAAAAGGGATAAAGATGAGACGTTTGTTGAAGAAATCTTTTATTTTAAGTGCATACGAAATCGAGATAAGCTGCATAAAAAATGTAAAAAGGATCCAAATAACGAAATACTTTTACTGACATATAAACGCTACCGAAATTTTTGTACAAAATTACTGAAAAAATTAAAACATCAATACGAACGCAATCAATTCGAAAAAGTTAATGGTAATCCTAAAGCGACATGGGAAGTAATAAAAAACATCACACATGCCCCTACCAAACCTTCATCAAGTACGGATTTGCTACATGTTTGTGAAATACCTTCAGTTTCCGTTAATCATATAAACGATTTCTTTTCAAATATTGGAAATTCCCTGGCGAATGACATTCTTTCTACTAACGCAAATATATGTTTCCCCTTAAGTGTGCTACCGAAAACATCGATGTTAAATTCATTTGGTCTTGTAGATGTTGATGATACTGAAATTATTAATACTATAAATGATCTGCGAAATGATTGTGCCGTAGGTGTCGATGGAATCTCTTGTAGAATACTGAAATTGGCATTACCAACACTTGCACCGATAATATCTAAACTTTACAATCTTTGCTACTCCACTGGTATTTTTCCTAGAGTTTTCAAACAAGCTATTATAACTCCAGTACACAAGGGTGGTGACAGAGGCAGTGTCAATAACTATAGACCTATTTCTGTACTTACTAGTCTGTCTAAGGTTCTTGAAAAAACGCTGAACAAGCGTCTAATGACTTACTTAGAGAACTATAAATTAATATCGGACAACCAATATGGCTTTCGTAAAGGCATATCATCAGAAGATGCTGTTATGAGATTAACTGAAGAAGTTTCAAGAACACTGGATAGAAAAGATAAGTGTATTGGTATATTTTTAGATCTAAAAAAAGCTTTTGATACTGTCTCTGTACCCAAGCTTGTGAACAAGCTCGAAGAAATGGGCATTAGAGGAGTAGGGCTTGATTTATTCAGCAATTACTTAATTGAAAGAAGTCAGCGAGTGAAGGTTGGCGATTATATAAGTGATGAAATCAATTTGTCTTACGGAGCTCCTCAGGGCAGTGTGCTTGGACCCACCTTGTTCTTGGTTTACATAAATCAATTGTGTATGCTTAACATACCTCATTGCAAAATTTTTACTTACGCAGATGACACTGCTTTAATAATTGAAGGACATACTTGGGATGAAACGAGAGAGAATGCAGAAAAAGCTCTGTCTGTTGTTATGGCCTGGCTTTCTAATAATCTTCTTACACTAAATATTAGCAAGACTCATTTCATGCTCTTCTCGCCCTCTTCAGCTGGCTTTCGACACATTGATCCCTCATTCACGATTAAAATTCATACTTGTAACGGATTACACTGTGATAGTAGTACTTGTAATTGTCCTCATCTCGAAAGGGCGAGAACTATAAAATATTTAGGAATTCATATTGATGAAAACCTCTCTTGGCATGTCCACATTCAATATAACTGCTATTATGACTGCTCGTGTCCGTAAGTTAATTTATGTCTTTAAGTTATTAAAAAATTCTGCTGATAATCGAATCCTAACTATTGTTTATAATGCTTTAGCTCAATCAATCTTATCTTACGGTATTGCAGTGTGGGGTGGAGCTCCTAAAACAACTATTTTACAGCTTGAAAGAGCCCAGAGAATGATTCTGAAGATTATGACTAAAAAACATTTCAGATACCCAACTACAAAACTATACGCTGACTGTAAAGTCCTGTCGGTGCGGAAACTTTATATCTTAAATATGATACTTCGTACACATGCACACTTAAAATATGATGAACATCTCTTATCAACTATACGTAGGAATAATAAAATAGTTAAACAAGAATCGTGCAGAACCTGTATCGCGGGTAGGCACTCTTATGTAATGGGTCCAAGGCTGTACAACAAAATTTCCCAAATAATATCCATTTATCCACTCACAAAAAATAAACTAAAATTAGTTTTGAAAGAATGGCTTCTTACTTTGAATTACGAGGATACAGAGGTATTGCTAACTGTTAGGACGTAATACTTAAGTAATGAAAGTAAAATACATTAAAATTAAGTATTTTTTATTTATTTCTATAGACTTAGTGAATGACTGGCTTTATATATCCAGTCATTCGATCCCAAGACCCGTCGTTGGTCGTAGGGCTAAGTGCAAGTGTAATGGGAAAATAATTTTGCCTAAATAAATACAATGATAATTATATCATTTTAAAATATACAAAACCGTTGCTTTCTGGACTGGTGGTTACAACTGAGCTTTGGTATAATAGTGGTTTATATATTCTTTGTAGTTTTTCTTATTTCTAGTGTTTTCTTTTCTCTCAACAAGTATAAATAAAATGTGATCCAACGAAGTGAGGAGTGGGGGCCTGGTGACCTAAAATACAGGTAATTTTTATTACCTAGTTTAGGCACCAGTCTCACACTTATTTATATGTACCTAATGGAAATGTGTACTTATTTAATGTAACCAATGTGAGAAAATAAACTCTTTTTTTATTTTTTTTTATTTTTATTTTCTTTCATTTTCTTGACGTTAATTTCTTTTTTCTTAGGGCCGATTTTTCAATGCTTGGATAAAACTTATCCGTCCAATAAAGTATTACACGATAATATTAAAATGTCACGTAAACTGTCAAATACGGTCAATTGGAATACGTTTTTAAAATGGTAGTTTTATACATTATTCGACGAATAAGTTTTATCCGAGCATTGAAAAATCGGCCCTTAAAAGTATATTAATATAGTTTTTCCAACTACTATGTCAAATATTAAACCTCGTATTTTGAAACTATTTTCTTTTAATTAAACGAAATTGAGAAGTCATTTGTTTAATTTTAAAGAGTTATATTATGACTCGATTCAATTCAATTCAATTTTCAATAGATAGCGTGGTCAAATTCGATTGTACTAAACATGGGCACCTGAATATGTAATAAGGATATCATATTACCATTAATTATTATTTCTACAAATATGATTAATTTTACTGCTGTGTTCATTTCACATTAATTATTATTAATTAATGATTTAATTAAAATGAGTTCATGTCCCTCACAAGTCAATTAATACTGGTGTGTTTTTACTTCTAGTTATTCGATTCCAGGGCAACTCCTGGTAATAAAATATTATTCAACCACTTTATTAGATGTTTAAATAAAGATGATCAAATTTATCGACATAATTCCGAGAAATTCCATACGTTCAACTAGATTGTAATAAAATTTGTCTTAAATTTTATCCACTAACACAATCATTGTATTTTGAACTTTATTCCTTACGTTTTTAGGGTAATTTTTATTTGATCATCAAAGTCGTTACATGCTTTACGAGGTATCATTCAATCCAGATCTTTTGGAGTCAGCACTGGGAGCAAATAGCTCAAGATATTTGTGTCAAGACGGTTCGACTTACGTTTTATTATTCTTTTGAAGTTGTTATGAGGAAAATTTTAAGTAAAAATATTATTCTCGTCAATACACGTGTCTTTATCTAAAAGAAAAATATAAATACGTACGAAGCTTCAGCACAAATAATAAGCTCTTAAGACAGTTGATATAATATTTTCTATATAAAATATTGTAGATATTAACTTCGATTGAGACTAGGTGAGTCTAAATTATGTAGTTCACCCCATCGATCGTAAGTAAGGCTATTTAAATAAACTAGCGGTCCGCCCCGGCTTCGCCCGTGGTACATATGAAAAATAGATGTTGGCCGATTCTCAGACTTACCCGATATGCACAGAAAATTTCATGAGAATCGGTCCACCCGTTTCGGAGGAGTATGTAGACTAACATTGTGACACGAGAATTTTATATATAAGATGTATCTTATATAATAGATCGATACTGTGGAAATTATTTATGACGCCTATTATGAAAAAGGCGATATATAAGGCATATCATTAAATTAAAAATATGTTAGAATTACTTAACAGCGTGACGAGTGCGTCCGCAGCGCGCAATGGGATTCTAGAAATATGAGCATATTTTCACTGGATAATGCCGGCGAAAGATTTTTAAATATTGTTGAGCTTTTAGGAAATTAAATTTGTATTAATATGTTAAGAAAATTTATTTAAAATTGCGAACCTTACTCAACTTCAAACGCACTACTTTAACAAATTGTGTCGCATAATATTAATTAAAAACAATGCTTTATAAAACCAGTAATTATAAACTTTATTCATTTTTCATATACTTAAAAAAATTGTGAAACGCAGTGAGCGTTTAGAAAATACATATATTATAGAAACAAGCGGCGTGGTTGAAACTATGTGGCTTTGCAACTAAGACGCTTTTGACACACTCGTTTTTGTTTAGATTTTTTGTACAGAACACTTTACAGTGTTCAAAGCTTGTTCAAAGGCAAGATGAAATATGTAGCCCACTGCAAAGTAGTGGAAAGACATGACATTGTTTTTAAACGGGTATCCTTAACTAAACAGAAAAAAACTGTTATCTTCTTCTTCTAGGAGCTAACCACTGAAATATCGACATACATTGATATGCATAACTTTCTAGTACCGATTATATATTTCTTTATTTTACAACAAGGTAGCACAACTGTTAACTGTTTGTTCATCTGTCTTTTAATTAACATAAAATAGCACGACGTTCTTTACTCTCTGATGCCATATCTATTCATTACGATTTACGCCCATATTACGCCACACCCTGTATATTCGTAAATACATATGGATATTCTCTAAATAGGCATACATACATTGGTTGTAAAGGAAACACCATTGATAAGGCAATGTCGGCATCTAATCCACGACAATTAATTGCCAATTTAAAACGGAATTTGCAATCAGGTTGGGGTTTAGGATTGAAAGGGAAATTGCTGTCACCACTTATCGCACACAAACATAAATATTTAGCTTACATTTCTAAGAGTAAGGTTACAGTTTGTCCTATAATTTTCTCTTTTAAATAAATAAATGTACACGGTCCATCATATTATGTGAAAAATGCGCCCTGAAAACTAGACAAGAGTGTCATAGTATGGTCTTAGTACTAAATATACCTAGTTATTTATACTTTAATGTTAATTAAAGTTATATTGAGTAAAATGAAATCACACTTTATATAATTTGATTGAAACCAAAACTGAATTTTACAAATTAATTAAATAAACGTTCGCTCTCCAACGCAATTAATAACTTCAGAGTAAATATGTTTTGGGGTATCAATATTAATTAGTATGCAATAATTACTTTTAAATTGATTATGAAAACAATCAGACCACTAATTAGTTGACTTTTACATATTAACCTATATATACTAATATTACAAAGCTGAAGAATTGGTTTGTTTGCTTGAGCGCTCTAATCTCAGGAACCACGGGTTCGATTTGAAAAAAATTTCATTGTTAAATAGTCCATTTATCGCGGTAGCAGAGCAATGTGGGTAAAACCACGGGACACATGTAGTTAACATATTTCGCATAACACTTTTACCTTTAAAATACACATCTATGTGTGAAAGAGAAAACATGCTTATGTAACGCATGGGTTTACATAATAACAAAAAAGGGCTGATAAAATCCCCAAGACATTTCTCAAGGAAAGAATCTTCCGGAAATTCTAAGAAACCAATTGACAGTAAAAAATTATTCATCGTGATCAGTTTTTCTTTATTTTAGCGCCTAATAGAAGGATATTGGACATTATTTCGACGCCTCCAATAACCAAATATTATTTATGAGGCGATAAAGTGTTATATTACTTTGCGTTTTATGAATGTAGCAATTTATTTGCATTTTTTATCACCTTTTGAAGACACCTAACAGTGTTGTTTTTATGAAAAGCTACAAATTTTCTCTGCTTGATTTGTACAACTCAACTTCAGATCACTTCTTAAATTGGACTGTGTCTATTTTTAACAACGCCTGCTAATCATGTCCTCTAAAACGTCAATTATCAACTTCTCCCTTCTTCGTAACATGATAACATAATAAAAATAATTTGGAAAATCCAAAAGTGCACGCCTCATAATTTTTTTTAA
>CAJQZN010030106.1:0-19309 GCA_907164685.1 Colias eurytheme | reverse complement strand
GAAGTAAGAACTGTTAAATACGATAAGATTATTAAAGTTAATATGCATTATGCACTACGAGTTCTACTAATAATAAATGCGAAAGTTTGTGAAGATGGATGTATGTAAGTTTGTTACTCATAGAAAAAACGTCGGGACGGATTTCAATGAATATCTATAATACTAATATTATAAAGCAGAAGAGTTTGTTTGTTTGAACGCGCTAATCTCAGGAACTACTGGTCCGATTTGAAAAATTCCTTCGGGTTTAGATAGCCCATTTATCGAGGAATTACGCTAAGACCAGCAGGAGCGCGCGGAGCGACGCGGGTGAAACCGCGAAGCGCAGCTATGTAGTGAGTAAATATATGTATGTATAATAGATATAAATAGACTAGTATTCCACCCGCGACTTCGCTTATACGTGCTCATAGCTATAAAATGCTATCATAATATAATATCTATACAGTAGACGTACTAGGTGGTCAGATGATATCTGTTCACTATAAATATATAATTTATTGCCTTTTTATAGTGCTACGTGTAATATTGTATCATGTGTGATCGATTTTTGGAATTATTGACTAGTTTACCAACCTGGTTGTGCTTGGAATTTAGATAAACTAAATATTTATTTGGCATTTATTGAAGAAAAAAAAAACTAGAAAAGTCTTAGTCGGAGCCTGTGATTCCACTTTCCACATTTGAATATTTTACAGTGAGTGAGCAATAGGTATATTATTAATTCGAAAGTATGTTTGGTTATCACGCGAAAACGGCTGTATCAAATTAGATAAAATTTTGCACATAGATAGATTCAGTCTCAATAAAACAAGCAAAACCGAGGCGCTTAGCAAGTATTAAGACCGGTTTCGACATGCACCTTATTATAATCGCAAAATATGATAAACTCTCAACTGACCTAATTTTGGTGCTAGCTTATTAATTATTTCTCATTATCTTATAATAATTTTATTACACGGTATAAAAATAAGTGGTTACAAATTTGCGGTACCCTAATTCTTAATCTTAACTAAACTTTACTATAAATTATATTTGACTAGCTGTGCCACGCGGTTTCACACGCGTGGCTCCGATCTTGTTGGTTTAACCGTGACGATATTACAAATCGGACCAGTAGTTCCCGAGATTAGCGCGTTCACACAAACAATCAAACTCTCAAAATACACAAAATAATGTTCATTTTGTCGTTACTCTTTCTGTCAAGTTTCATGTTCATATGTAAATTTCTCAAGGTTTCATAATATTTTTCAAAGGTTAAGCAACGCACACAGCAGTCAGCCAATGGATGGGTTACCACATGCAACAGAGTTGCAGTAACGGTAAAGAATATAAAAGTTCTATTAATACTAAAAATAACTAAATTTTGTCGCAAAATATTTTATTACTCTGTGGTGTGCCCGTATGCCGACGGCCATATTGGATCGTTAAATTTTAGGGTTCTGCAGGAAAAATATTGTTTATTAATTATTTTATTACTGATATAGGTACTATATATTTATATAAATAATTATACTTCGTAATAACTTTAATATGACGTAAAAATTACAACTTTTGATGAAAACTTTTTATTTTAAAATTTAAATCATTTAGTTACGAACCTCGAGAATGGCCGAGTCTATTTGTATGATGATAATTTTTGAATTAATAAACCGCTTTCGCTCTGAATTTAACAAAAAATCTATACTAATACATATTATAAAGCTGAAGAGTTTGTTTGTTTGTTTGTTTGAACGCGCTAATCTCGGGAACTACTGGTCCGATTTGAAAAATTATTTCGGTGTTAGATAGCCCATTTGTTGAGGAAGGTTATAGGCTATATATCATCACGCTACGACCAACAGGGGTGGAGCCACGGGGGTGAAACCGCGCGGAGCAGCTAGTACTAAATATGTAAGAAAATAAGCAAGAATGAAAATAAATATATTCTAAATGTAACGACAACGATGCGTAAAATTACTTAAAAGTTAAAATATATTCTTATAAAAAACATTGTTCTAACATAAATAGTAAATACTAATATAAAAAACCGTGTTTTAAAACCGTTAATAAATTAAATACTAATATAAAAAGCCGTGTTTTAAAACCGTTAATAAATTAAATCAACATTTTGTACAGAATCCGTTCCTGTTAAACGAAGCTTGTAATTCTTAACGGACGTAGAACACTTGCAATAATACATACTTATGTTTTAATACGTCTGTATGCAATTTTTTACTTAATACGTACTTTATGGTAATTTTATCGTGAGAATCCTTTTAATTTATAAATAGACTAGCGGTCCGCCCCGGCTTCGCCCGTGGTACATATTTCGCAATAAAAGGTAGCCTATGTTCTTTCTCAGGGTCTAAAGATTATCTGTGCCAAATTTCATCAAAATCGGTCCAGTAGTTTTTTGCGTGAAAACCATACATAGGTACATACATACATACAAACCTACGAGGATAGATTCTTCGAAGTAACGTAAAAATATATAAATATACTAGCGGTCCGCCCCGGCTTCGCCCGTGGTACATATGAAAAATAGATGTTGGCCGATTCTCAGACTTACCCGATATGCACAGAAAATTTCATGAGAATCGGTCCACCCGTTTCGGAGGAGTATGCAGACTAACATTGTGACACGAGAATTTTATATATAAGATATGTGCCTCGTAGTCGTATATAGTAAAACCTTCCTCGAGAAACAATATCTTTTAAAAATAAATACTTACTAAAAACCTTCATGAATAAAAAAAACCGCATCAAAATTCGTTGCGTAGTTTTAAAGATTTAAACATACATAGGGACTGTTTTAGAAACCTTTTTAACACGCTTATATTAGCTTCATTTGTATGTTTTTATGTAACCTGCAGTAACCACCCTGAGTCGATATTGACCCACTTTTAACGGATTCAATTCAAACTTTGTACACTTATTTTTTTACTAGCTGTGCCCGCGACTTCGTCCGCGTGGAATAGTGACTGCATAGTAGGTAGTTACTACTTAACTTTTATTGAATAAACACGTACTACCATAAATAATTAAACGAACTGTTAGTAAAATTTATTACTAAACTGAGCTAAAAAATAAAAATAAATTCCTTCCTTGTATGGATGTTTTTGACAATATATATAACCGTTTCTACGAAAAATCTATTTTTTCATTCGTTGATCTCAAAAATAAAAATTCCAATCACCAGAACGACAGGAAATTTTAATAATTTATTTTTAATTATGTTTTGCACAATTTTGTTAAATTACGACTGGATGAAAATTTTGTTCGTGGTCGTCGTCGTCGTTGGTAAGGTGAACAAATCCTTATCAAAACATCATACGCTTAAGACAATAATTAGTATCGATAGCGGATTCTATTCCTTTGCGTTTTGACGTTTGTCTCAGCGCTCAGATCTTTCCTGTCTCACGCCGTAGTAACTAAACCGTTTAGACCGTGCAATAAAAATTAAATAAAAAAAAACTCAATGCAACGAAGAAAAGTGCATAGAAAAAGGAAAAAATGTTGTGTGGTTTTATGAAACCACGGTAAAAGTGAAACTTAGGCACAAAATTATCGTATTTGTACGATAATGACTCCGAACACTGCTTTATACCTACTCGGCAGCCGACCGTCACGCGACATGCGCTACACAGACCAAAAAGTTTGAGACGATGTAATAAA
Organism: Colias eurytheme; assembly: GCA_907164685.1. Classification (NCBI taxonomy): domain Eukaryota; kingdom Metazoa; phylum Arthropoda; class Insecta; order Lepidoptera; family Pieridae; genus Colias; species Colias eurytheme. The sequence goes on along the minus strand of CAJQZN010030106.1, from coordinate 15,652 downwards.
AGTTTCACTAATTTTACAAACTTCCCGAAGATTTTTAAAAATAAATACCATTTTAAATATTTATAAAAATAAAAAAACAAAGTCGTCGGAGCTGCCATACCATCATTATCATATCATATACAATTATATTTTTTTTATAATGGTACTTAATTTTAAAGATCGTCGGGAAGTTTGTAAAATTATTATTTATTCCTTTTCCTTCGTTGCGTTGGGTTTTTCTTTTTAATTTTTAAATTTTTAACTTCCGTTTCTTATTTTCATGTGATATTTTCAAGTGAGCGAGACCTACCTCTACCTCCATATTACATTCCTACATCATATTGATATCTATAAGTTTGTTGCTCCTTGACATCTTTTAAGTTGGGCCGTAACCGTGCACAAATTGTAATGGATCACAGTGGCAAAAGAAGTGGTATCTTTAGGAAAAAAAATTGCCAAGAGCCAGGCCTATGTGGCTTTGAGTAGAGTTCAAAATTTCCAGGGTGTGGCTATCCTCTCGCTCCCATATCCCCCTCTTCTTTCACAGACTTTCAACCCTTCTCTTTCCACACCTAGTAAATGGCAGAACCGATTTTGATGTAAACCATATTATCTAATTATACCTATATGTACACGTCATATCCTGTCGTTTGATGCTCCATTTGGTTTATTTATCTAACCACTGTCACCCCTAAATGTAATAAACGGATGAACCGATTTCGATAAAACACGTTGCTCTTTTATATTTTGATATGCCGCTTGAGTATATTATTTGACCACATTCGATTATTGTTCATTCCCACTTTCACCGCTGTAATCTAATAAATGGATAATAAATAATGGATAAACCGAATTGGATAAAAATAGAACTATGTAATATTTTTTCCCACATTCCCACTTTTACCTCTATATACCTAGGTATAATAAATGGATGAACCGATTTTGATACACTTTATCTAAGAACCAGCGTCGGAAAATATGCTGCCTAACACGCATCTAATTCGTATTACCTGTTAGCGAGCTACGGTGGCACAAACAGACAAACATAGCGGTCAAACACTTATCACCCATCTTTTGGATGGTTAAAAATGGTTAAAAGGGGTTAAAAATATAATACGACATAATTATGGACATTTTATGTATAAAATTTACCTAGAAGTAAGCATAATTCTAATTTGACCTCTTCCCCCCCTACTACCTCAGCTTACCCCCCCACCCTTGGGGACTTTCGATATGATCACCTGGACATTTATAAGGAATAATTACTGTAGCGTATAACAGATAACTTACGTTTTATCGTACACTGTATAGTGTACAATAGAATGCCTTTGCAAATGTTCGCCGTGAATACTTAAATGGTCATAACTTTTTTATTTACAAACCGATTAACATGAAATAAACACTTAAAGTTAAATGAAGATTACCACAATATATTAGTGAAAACCGCATCTAAATCGGATAAGCCGTTTCTGAGATTAGCGTGCACAAACATACAGACAAAAAAAAAAAAATTATAACTACAGTTTTGGGTTTGAGATCGATTTAATAATAACCCCTGCTATTTTTTTATATATTTTCATTGTACATACATCACTTTTCTAGAATTTTATTATAATATGTATTGAATATTGATTGACCACGATTTCCACTACATCCTCACGCAAATCGTCAATTTTTATGAACATTGAATCTGTAAATAAAAAAAAATCAAAAGATAAGTGTACCTAATTTTAATAAAAAGCTACTAACAAATAAAGTTTTATCAAGAACTAAAGTGACCTTCTTTGGGCGTATAATATAGTCTTGTAAAAGTTATACATGACAAAAATAAAATTTCATCATTTTCTTATTTTGTCATAACTTTAACTAATTAAAAACATGAGTCTAACTATATAATTATAATATACAATAAATATAAAAGTTGCCTTTTGTGGGAACGCATGAAGGCGAAAATTAAAAAAAAGCCGAAGATTTTTAAAAATGTAACCAATGAACACAATCACTGTTATCTACTATTACCCAAAGAGAATACAAATACTACGTCTATTATCTATATAACTGTAACTAACATCAAATAATAAACATCTACCCTCACTTATAAAAATTTAGTATATTCACATGAAATATAAGCGCACCTGAAATTTACTCTGGGAAGATATGAATTATTTATTTAACTTTAAAAAAAAAAACAAACTCACCAACATCATAATATTTAAATTATGAATTTCCAAGGAGCGTTAATATTATGTAAATTGATTTAATTTTAATGAAATCTCATAGATGGCGCTGTTTTAAATTTGTCTTTATACTACTAAGATTCATTATACTGTTTCTCTGCCAAAATTACTTAAATGATGTAGTTTTTATAGTGTAAAGGTAGACAATAGCATGGCTTACTCAAAAACAACATTTAAACATGAGTCTTTATATTGTACGCTGTCGTAGTACACGGAATACGTAAGAAAAATAAAGGTTCACAGCTCCTCCCCCGAAGGTGATAGCATGATAATATGTATATAACAGCCTGACCCGACCTGTTAGTAATATTCATGCAAAATTTGAAGTAAATCCGTGCAGTACTTTCTGAGATTAGCCCGGACAAACATACAGACAAACAGACAAACAGACAAACCGACAAACAGACAAACAGACAAAAATTCTAAAAACTATGTTTTTGGCTTTTATATCGATTATAGATCATGGATTATGTATTCTTTTAAAAAAATATTCAATGTACAGTTTTGACTTTCCTACGATTTTATTATATGTATAGATTGTTCGATAATTTCACAAGTTTTTTTATCAGTTTTATCTACACACTAGCGGTCCGCCCCGGCTTCGCCCGTGGTACATATGAAAAATAGATGTTGGCCGATTCTCAGACTTACCCGATATGCACAGAAAATTTCATGAGAATCGGTCCACCCGTTTCGGAGGAGTATGCAGACTAACATTGTGACACGAGAATTTTATATTTAAGAAAGATATTCCTTATTTATAATATTAGTATAGATTATGCAAGCGAAGCCATGTGCCTCAACTAGCAGGTCCAATTTCCGTTAACGCCCGTTCTAGCTCAGTACACAAGCTCTGACCGTGACGATCGTCTTAACGGCACGTCCGCGTCGTGTGGACGTTAAACGATATCGTATCGTGTGGTCGTATGGTCGTGTGGTAAACGAGATTTGGGTGTTAAAAATTTATCCATACTAATATTATAAAGCTGAAGAGTTTGTTTGTTTGAACGCGCTAATCTCGGGAAGTATTGGTGTGATTTGAAAAATTATTTCGGTGTTAGATAGCCCATTTATCGAGGCGATAAGCTTATAGTTAGCTAATAGTTTTTCCTACCTATAGGAAAATCAACAGAATATAATGACAATATTTAAATCGGGATTTCCCATTTACATAATTGCCCGTTTGCTTAATTACAAGTAAAGACTTCCTCAAAATATAGAAAGAATACCTACACTAAAATCGTAACCATAAATCAATTGCACGCCTCATAAGCGAAGCGTTGAGGTGGGTACTACTGTCACTTCGCGCAAAACATCTGATTTTTCAAACTTAAAATGTCTTTATGTATCATACATTGCACTTGTAAGATAATACATACACACACATATTAAGAAAAAACACTATTTTTAACGTTCATCATATTTTTTATGTCATTTTTGTTATTTAAACTAGTTAAAAAACAGTTTAAAAAAGTTCTGTCTTGGACGTCCGTGTGTCTGTATGTGCGGATCCTTTTTCTTGTTAACACGATAGCGACCGAAATACTTTACTAATCGAGTCTTTTTTTTTCTCTTACGCTTGAGTATGCTCAGGAATAGAACCCTTTCATTTTTCAGGGTCTGATTCGATGTGGTTTAATTGTTATTAAATAAACAAAAATAATAATTAATAAATATTTATTAAAAAAAAATTATGAGGCGTGCACTTTTGGATTTTCCAAATTATTTTAAAATTTTTTCAATAATTTACTGAGAATACAATATACATACATACGAAAACAGTCGATTCTTTACAACAACAAAGAGACATATAATTTCGAACATTTTCACAAAGCGATTTCTTAAAATTATTAACAAAAGAAGATATGGTTCACCTTAATTGGACAAATTATGGACTTAACTCAAATACCTTTTAAATTTGGTAATTAGAGACTTTTAACCGATTTATAACGGGATTTATTCTTATTTAACGTAAAAAAATAGGTGTTAGAATCCATTTTTGATTTTGACACACTTCAATACGAACAGATTTAATTCAAACTATTTACATTTATCAAGGATCGGTGACAATAACTAATTTTATTTATCTTATTTATGGGCCGATTTTTCAATGCTTGAATAAAACTTATCCGTCCAATAAAGTATTACACGATAATATTAAAATGTCACGTAAACTGTCAAATACGGGCAAAAAACTACCATTTTAAAAACGTATTCTAATACGTTTTTAAAATGGTAGTTTTATACACTATTCGACGAATAAGTTTTATCCAAGCATTGAAAAATCGGGCCTTAGCGTATGTAAAATATTTTTTTTAAGATTTTTAGAATCTGTTAAGTCTTAAAAAATCAACTTACTAGTCCTACTGATATTATAAACAAGCTGTGCTCCGCGGCTTTACCCGCGTTGCTCCGCTCCTATTAGTCTTAGCGTCATAATATATAGCCTATAGCCATCCTCGATAAATGGGCTATCTAACACCGAAAGAATTTTTCAAATCGGACTAGTAAATTCATATAATACCTCAATTAACCATGGCTGGTTATTGCGATCATAATATGAATTTGCCAGTCAGTTCAATTCACGGCGTAAACTGTCTGGGAATAAGAGGTCATAACTCATAATACGGTCCCAGTAATTCCTGAGATAAGCGCGTTCAAACAAACTCTTCAGCTATAATATTAGCATAGATTCGAGCGACTTTGTTTTATACAACAGTACTGTAGATATAATGTTCTAACAGGGTACATTCACGGATCGATAATTTCACCCCCGTGCGTTCACCCCGACAGATGTGAGGGGGCGCGTGCGCAATCCATACTGTTACACTTGGATTAAAAATTATTTAATTGTGAGGGTTTATTTTGATGGTAGATAATCATCTAAAAATGCGAAAAAAATGAGATATTTTCGAAAAAAAAAAGATGATTTTTCGCTGCTGAACGTTGTAAGAAAAAAATAGAAAAGGCGGTTTTTGTTGTAACTGTAGATTTTTTTAATAGTTTTATGGTTAATTTGGGATTTAATATGTATATGGTATATGTTATAGTTATACTTATATCGAAATTAAAAAAAAAGACTATAGGTACTAATATTATAAAGCTGAAGAGTTTGAACGCGCTAATCTCAGGAATTACTGGTCCGATTTGAAAAATTCTTTCGGTGTTAGATAGCCCATTTATCGAGGAAGGCTATAGGCTACATATCATCACGCTTAGTCCAAAAGGAGTGGAGCCACGCGGATGAAACCGCATAAGTAAAAAATATACGACGGTTGGAACCAACCCCTGTGAAAGTCGTGATATTTTTACCCGACTGCAGTCTGTATAAAATGTTTTTTAAATGAATCATAACTAACATTGTTTACAGTTTACAATTCGATCTACCATTGTTTATAATATATTTTTCGATTTATCTAAATATTATTGTTCTACATCATGCGGAAACCGGCATATTTTTAAACTATCTGTATGTAATGTGACATCACTTGGCTGTATTTATACCCTAAAATGTTCTTAAATTATAAATTTTGTTTAAAATATTTTTACCCGCGTGGCTCCGCTCCTGTTGGTCTTAGCGTGATGATATATAGCCACAATAGCCTATAGCCTTCCTCGATAAATGGGCTATCTAACACCAAAAGAATTTCAAATCGGACCAGTAGTTCCTGTAGCACAATATAGCACTAGATATCCACCCGCGGCTTTGCCCGCGTTCTTAAAATAATAATCTGTGATAACAGAATGAAAATTGGTGGAGTTATTTTTGATATTATCACGAACAGACAGACGCAAGCATATTCTATATTATACTAGCTTTCCGCCCGCGGCTTCGCCCGCTTTGTCTAAAAACATAATAAATTATACATACTAAAACCTTTCTCTTGAATCAGTCTATAGTCTATAGTCTATCTATTAAAAAAACCGCATCAAAATCCGTTGGGTAGTTTTAAAGATTGCATACATAGGGACATAGGGACAGAGAAAGCGACTTTGTTTTATACTATGTAGTGATTAGTTATTTATGTAGTTTCAATAGCATTTTGTATACTTTACACTTTATTTCTACAACAAAACTTACAATTCAATTATCTTCATTCCTACATAGTAAAATTAAAATATCTTCACAAGGAAGTTAAATCAACCCTTTACAATGATGATCATATCTCATTGTAGAGAGAGATAGCGCTATATGTTAGAGAGAGATAGCTAGTGGTCAAAACTGGTATGTTTTTTTTTGTTGGCTAGAATTTTTATATACCACGTCGGTAATGGGAGTCAAATGCTAGAAGATAGAAAAGGTTGAAGATGTTGACGAAAAATAAGATGTCTATAAAAATGCTGAAAAATAAGTTTTTTTTTTATTTTCCTGATAAGTAAGGGATTTAAAAATGATGTTTGTAATTTCAATTTTAGTTTGAGCGAAATATAGAAATTTTAACAATTTCCTCTAAGAACCTAATAAGAAATTGCAATTGCTTTTTTTCTGTTATTCGTTAAGTTTGAACAATATTTGTAATTAAATAAGTATTAATTTAATATTAAAAAAGCGTGTGAGCACACGTGTCAGAAGTGAAACTAGCAAGATTCAAAGATACAAAAATCGTCGCCTTCATGACGCGACGGTATCGCCATGACGCGACCTTGAAGTTTTAAACACAACTCTTCTAAAGAAGTCTCACTTCAAAAAAAGTTAAAATGCGGAGAATTTTTTTACTAAGAAACTGACCATTTCCTTATTCATATACGTTACTAGTTACTACGAGCGAAGCCAGGGCGACTCGCTTGTATGTAATAAATGACATACAGACGGAAGTGACTATTACAGCGACAGCTGTTACCATAATTACTTAATTAAGCTAAATTTTACTCGTTACATAGTTACATACTACTACTTGCCCGTGGATTCGTTCACTATACATAATATGTATTACTAAAATATGGTCTATGACTGTGAAAAATATCATCAAAATATGTTGAGCCGTTTATGATAAATGCGTAAAAATAAAAACCGTGAATATTATTTCAAAGTTAAAATTGTAAATTGCATCAAAATTTCTTTAGCCGTTACAAATAAACATTCTAAATACTCTCTATATTATTATCTCTTTACCTATATTTTCTTGAATTCATCTTTCAATTTACAAAACTCCATCTGATTCAATTCAGCCGTTGAAGACGTATTTAAAACCAGTACAACACTGGGACTCTAACAGAGGTTTATGTAATGAAACCGGTTTAAAAGAATGTCGTAATGATCCTGTGGGCGTATGGGATAATAATAATTATATAAATAAATGTATGTCTGTATGTAAGGATTTGATGAACAGATTTGGATGGTGTTTGTAAAATATGGAAGGTGATTTGTCATTTATTATGCAGTTAAAATTATTTTCAATTTTCGGAAATAAAACTAGCTTAAATAGTTAAACATTTATATACTTACAGATCCCTATTTGGCTATTGTATAATAAAAAAACTATTCATTTTTTCATCTCACACTCATATTATAATTTATATTTAATGAACTAACACTGCAGGGTCTAATAGAATACGCCTACATTCTACACAAGACAAGCTTCATTATAAAACTATATGTTTGAATGTTTGTATGTAACGGACTCAAAATTTGAACATCTAGGAATTACCAAGAATCGGTAACAAGAAAAAATTTCATGAGTTTAGCTTATTAAATCGACTTTTCAGCTTTTTAAATTGCCTTATAAAGCTGAAGAGGTTGTTTGTTTGTTTGTTTGAACGCGCTAATCTCGGGAACTACTGGTCCGATTTGAAAAATTCTTTCGGTGTTAGATAGCTCATTTATCGAGGAAGGCTATAGGCTATATAATATCATCACGCTACGACCAACAGGAGTGGAGCCACGGGGGTGAAACCGCGCGGAGCAGCTAGTTTAAAAATAAAAACAAAAACCATAGAGCATCAAGCTCTTGGCCACAAAAAACTCACGCATCAAAAAAGAAAAAAAACCGGTACACGTCTATGATACGACGTTGAGATTCAAATTCGGAACGGTAAATAGAAAGTTTTTTTCATTTGAACTTGGCTGTGTTTGACTTTGACATTGACAGCGCGGTAATGAACGTTGCGTCAATATTACGAAATCAATGTGTGTATTTTGGATATGTTTAATTTACAGTTATGTTTGCAGACAAACATTAACAATGTTCGTACGTAATAGTAAGTAAATAGCAATAATTTGAATGGATTCATTTATTTTACTAGACTTCTTTTAGAAGCTCGTTTGAGTCTTCATAGTATAGCGCCCGACAAACTTCTTGACCAAAAAGTAGCGTGATGGCTGATGGGGGAAGCTTGCGCATAATATAAAAAAATATACTAAAACTTGATGCGCAAACTTCCCCCACCACACTACTTTTTGGCCAAGAAGTTTACCGGGCGCTATACATAGTCATATTTACCACTGATTCGGAATAAAGATTTATCAAAGAGCCGTTAAAAAAACGTAGTAAATACCTTATACAAAGCTTCAAGACAATAATATAGAAGATGAGTAGTAGCTTGACGATCTACGGGTAGATTGTTATTTCAAGTAGGTATCTTTATAGCTTTTGTTTCTATTTAAAACGTGGTAAAATTTTTATAACTATTCGACTAAGGGCTGATTTTTCAATCCCTGGATAAAACTTATTCGTAGAATAATGTATAAAACTACCATTTTAAAAACGTATTCTAATTGCCCGTATTTGACAATTTACGTGACATTTAAATATTATCGTGTAATACTTTATTGGACGGATAAGTTTTATCCAAGCATTGAAAAATCGGCCCTAAAGAAAAGTTCATTAGAAAAGAAATAACCCATCTTGTTACATAACATATACACAATAAATCGAATCATAAAAAGTCCAATCCATAATTACATCCTATAACCTGTCATAGATTAAAAAAAAGATGCCACAGCGACCACAGACCAAACATGAGCATAGACTATAGACCCTATATGTCGTGATGTTATTTTTTCACCACATTTTGCACCATTCTAAATCCATGATGGCGGCTGCGTTCCAGAGCGACTTTTTTTTCGTGCACTGATTTTTCTTATCTATGGATAGAAAATGTGATTATTATGTTTAATGGTATATTATTTGTGATTATTTATAAGGCCTTGATCTCACTTCTTTAATGTAGTTTTCTAGTTCTCATTAAGAATGCTATGTGATAGGGAACTATAACTACTTTGATCACCCATATCACTCTCTCTTTTGTTCTTTAAATATTTTTATCATAATGAAAAACGTTTCGAAGCCAAAGAAAAAGTAGCATCTATTGTTATCCAAACTATTAATTGTCTATCTCTGTACCAAATTTCCTTTAAATCCGATGAGCCGTTTCGGCGTGAAAGTGAAACATCCATTTTATTCTTACAAACTCGTAAAAATAATAGAATAAGTATATTCAAAGTCTTAAAAATAAGATGCCACAAGAATGCTTGAAAAAATAGTGTTGTTAAAGGCTTATATTATTTATGTATTGTTAAAGCTTAGTGTTGAGCAAAATACAGTCGCCGACGAAAGTGGTTTATTTAATTATTAAATATTTTGATCACTCACTTAGAAATCCAATCTACCTAATAGCAATACTTGACTTGACTTGACTTCGACAGTAATAAATCAGTTTGATGGTTTAAAATATGTTGTGATTAAAGTCCTTAATATTATATATACTTAAGAACGGATTTTAAACGGTTCGGAAAGCAGTTTCTATAACCGACAGGAAGCTGTAGATCCTCCTCTAATATACATCTACATATTACTATTTAACCCATTGACCACCGAGCGCCCCGATCGGAGCGCGACACAATAGATTATCTATTGTGTCTGTGATTCCGGGGACTGATGGATTAAAAATAAATCCAATCTAATTCTTAAAATAATCTATACTAATAATCCATACTAATACATATTATAAATGCGAAAGTAACTCTGTCTGTCTGTCTGTAACTCAATCACGCCTAAACTACTGAACCAATTTGCATGAAATTTGGTATGGAGATATTTTGATACCCGAGAAAGGACATAGGCTACTTTTTATTGCGAAATATGTACCACTGGCGAAGCCGGGGCGGACCGCTAGTAATATTATAAAGCCGAAGAGTTTGTTTGTTTGTTTGAACGCACTAATCACGGGAACTACTAGTCCGATTTGAAAAATTCTTTCTAATTTCTAAAACCAACTTAATTGTGGTATTTTTTTTTTCAACTAGTGGTCCGCCCCGGCTTCGCCTGTGGTACATATTTCGCAATAAAAGGTAGCCTATGTCCTTTCTCGGGTATCAAAATATCTCCATACCAAATTTAGTGCAAATTGGTTCAGTAGTTTAGGCGTGATTGAGTAGCAGACAGACAGACAGTTACTTTCGCATTTATAATATTAAAAGTATGGATTTATTAACATTTTTCATACTACAATAAGTATTTTAAATTTTATATTTTCATCCAGATCTTCGTTCATTTTTAGTTTTACTGCATTACAACTTGTGCATTTTTTTTCACAATTTGTGCTTCACGACTTAATCACTCGACTGTACACTTATTGCTAACATCCTGGGGGCCTAGACAAAAACCATTTTCTGTAAGCGTTAACGCCTACGGAAAAATCTAATTGTATGGAGTTGACATTTGACAATCACGTGACTTCTGGTTAGCAAATGTCAACTCCATACAATTAGATTTTTCCGTAGGCGTTAACGCTTACAGAAAATGGTTTTTGTCTAGGGGGGCTGGCTTGATAAAGGGTAGGTTGTTGAACTACAATATTTGTACAAGCGAAGCACGTGGGATAAGTATCAAAGTATGTCTGGTTGTAGGTCTTCGAAGGACCACCTGTGTTAGAAGTTAGAACTCAAGATGTAGAACCTTAAGGTATATAGCTTTTCTGAACCGACTAAAAAAGAGGTTGTAAATTCTTTTTTTCAGACTTAGAACTTTTGACTGGGTGACTCGATTTTGAAGTCTTTTTAATTATTATACACATAGCACCGCCTAGGGCTAGAGAAATTTAAGGTAGGTAAATAAGGAAATTCAGTATTTAGTAGATTTATCTTGTCCGCCTAACTCGAAAACCGCTTTATTACACAATTCATTTCATTCTTATTTAAATTGTTATGCATTTAAGCCATGTTATTTCATTTTGTTTTTATCAGCCCTAGGGCTGAATTTTCAATCCTTGGTTAAAACTTATTCATCGAATAACGTATTAAACTACCATTTCAAAAATGTATTCTAACTAGCGGTCCGCCCCGGCTTCGCCCGTGGTACATATGAAAAATAGATGTTGGCCGATTCTCAGACTTACCCGATATGCACAGAAAATTTCATGAGAATCGGTCCACCCGTTTCGGAGGAGTATGCAGACTAACATTGTGACACGAGAATCACTACATAGTATAAAACAAAGTCGCTTTCCCTGTCCCTATGTCCCTATGTCCCTTTGTACGCTTAAATCTTTGAAACTACGCAACGGATTTTGATGCGGTTTTTTTTAATAGATAGAGTGATTCAAGAGGAAGGTTTATATGTATAATAACATCCATTAAATAGTGGAGAAGTTCTGTTATTTTTGAGATTTTTAATGTGATGTCGTAAAAAATTACATTTTTTCCGCTTACATTGCAAACGCAGGCTAAACCCTACGAGTTTTATCAAAATAATGTACTAAGTATTATACACATTGAAAAGGTGTACATAAAAGTCCGCGATGGTATATGTCTATCTCTTATGAATAACCCACAATAACTTTTTTTTGTCATTTACTTTTTACGACAAATAATGGCTAATTTTCGATGCGATTTAAACCAATACAGCATTAATCCTTAACCAATTAAATACCTTGAATACATTGTTCATTTAATATAGATCTATATTGCTCTTTACACCGTATGATTTAAGTGAATATTTTCGAAGATATTACAGATTTAAAAATTGCGGGACGTTGCGTTTGTGGCGGTACCGGCCGGCCGCCCGGCTATCTATTTTATACCCGTGCGAAGCCGGAGCGGGCCGCTATGTTTTTATATATGTATATGTACAACGTTCACAGTTTTTCTGTAGTGTATTTAGTATCAGCATTGCACCCGTGCGAAGCCGGGGCGGGTCGCTAGTTTTATATATAAAGAGATAAGATTTTATATATAACATTGTGACACGAGAATTTTATATATAAGATTTTATATATAAGAAGAAAAGATTATCCGTATATGACTGTTTACAGGTGACATTTTAAAATGTTCGTGTAATACTTTATTGAAATAGAAATAGAAGTAAACTGTAGAAAGCGTTTTAATTGGATGGATAAATATTAACGAAGCATTGAAAAATCGGCCCTTATGGGCCAATCCTTGTTTAAAACTTACCTGTCCAATAAAGTATTACACGATAATATTAAAATATGTCAACTGTAAACAGTCATATATTAATTCCCACCTTCATTTTCGCACATATTGTGATTAGACAATAACTAGAGCAAATTTCGCCCTTGGTCCAGCATGTCCATCTGTTGCCATGGGAACCATCTCCTTGTACATTCTCAGTGCCCCCAAAGAAATTAAGAAAAAAAATACAACAATAGACAAGATGATACAGATTCGCACGGGAATTCGCGTATTGTTTGACAGTTTGACAGGTCATGACCCCGAGGGATGCGGAAGTTTGTCTATGCCCCGATTTTTTTTTATTGTATGCGCTATGGTTCTGTGATATTTATGGCGCCATTTTGATATGCGTGTTACATATTTATATAGTCTATTGTTATTTTGATTTTCGCTAATATTTCTAAGAGGAAAAGTTACGAAAATACCTACTTGGTGAAGACATATAAATAATAGATTGAATATACCAAAATATAATATATGCGACATTATTGTATGAGTCATTCTTAGTTTTTATTTCGTTGATATATTTGTTATAGCTGTGCTACTCCGCTCCTATCGGTCTTAACTCTATAAAGCTGAAGAGTTTGTTTGTTTGTTTGAACGCGCTTATCTCAGGAACTACTGGTCCGATTTGAAAAATTATTTCGGTGTTAGACAGCCCGTTTATCGAGACAGGCTATTGGCTATATATCATCACGCTAAGAGCATCAGGAGTGGAGCAATGCGGGTGAAACCGCGGGGCACAGCTAGTTATAATATATGTATGTACATATATGTAGAATGTAGTCTATACTTATTCTAGTTTCAATGCTCTAATTTTTTATTCATGTAATCTTATACAAGTGTTAATAAATATATTTTTTTAACAAGTACCTTTTGAATGTATTTTCTAACTATCCCTTTCTCCCTTTGTCATATTTTTAAAACAAGGAATACTATCTCTTTCATTGTCAACCGATTAGAAAGAGACAGCATATCCTTTGTCATTAAAATAGATTATGCAAAAAATGTATTAACATATATAATTTTTTATACCATAAAAATATCCCACGGTGTTTTTTGCAAACTGGTTTTTGTTAGAAAAAATCTTTATTTTTTGCAATAAATTAAAAACTTGATATTTTTTATGGCGATGTGCCTATCCTTAGGTACGGATGAATTTTTTTGGATGAAATCTTTCGATATAAAAGAAAGTGTTAGTTAAACCACTTTCATTAACGTTTTTAAAGATAATTTTGAATCTATACTAATATTATAAAGCTGAAGAATTTGTTTGTTTGAACGCACTTATCTCGGGAACTACTGGTCCGTTTTTTTAAATTCTTTGGGTGTTAGATAGCCCATTCATCGAGGAAGGCTATAGGCTATATCATCACGCTAAGACCAACAGGAGCGGAGCAATGCGGGTGAAACCGCAGGGAACAGCTATTATTATATGTAAGCGAATATACGCAAAAAATCTTTCACTATCAGCTTTCCTGCGGATTCGCCCGCTTTGTCTAAAACTCAAAAAATTATATTACTTAAACCTTCCTCTTGAATCACTCTATCTATTAAAAAAAACCGCATCAAAATCCGTTGCGTAGTTTTAAGGATCTAAGCATACATAGACAGCGACAGCGACTTTGTTTTATACTATGTATTGATAATAAATATTAATTAATTTATATCTAAACATATAATAGAACCGCAAAACTATATTATTATTTATTTTATGTATTTATCCTGTTTTGCTATTTCAAATAACCGTTACACTTATCGTTATTATAATAATAACGTCCTACATACAAATAGACTTGATAAAAAAGAGCGAGCACACGTGTCAGAAGTGAAACTTCTTTGGCAAGGTTCAAAGATACCAAAATCGTCGCGTTACTCCATGACGTGACGGTATTGCCATGACGCAACCTTGTTTTACTCGCAACGCGCCTAAAGAAGTTTCACTTCAATAACTAATGTTTTTTTAATTTAATTTTCAATAAAATATATTCTACTTGTACTAAAGAGGAAAGTAAGGTAAGATGCATCTACTAAAATTCATCAAAATACGTTCATCCGTTTTGGAGATACAAAGCTATAAACAACACATTTATTCGTATAGGATAAGTATTTGCACTTTGCAGGCAATTCCGCGGACTAAATTTTATATTATTTATTATCGAATATTTTGTTAGGTATCTGAATGTAAAACATTATTAATTAAAATGCTGTTTCGTCCGTTTGATAGCAGTATTTATATTTTAAAAACAATGTTAACAAAATTTGCATGTATGTATTTAAAACTAACCATACTACCCGGCTTCGTCGGATAAACCGGGATAAAAATAAATAAAATATTAAACTATGTCACCAAAAATATATAAGTAGGTAAGTATACAGTATCTTATATATTGGTGAAAATATTTTCATAATCAGTAAAGTAATTTCGAAACTTAGGAATCAAATAAAAAAAAAACTTTTATAAATCAGATTTCCATGAGATTTTGAAATTCGGAAAATATCTTCAAGAAAATTGAAGGAAATTATGAAAATTACTTACCTACATATAAAAATCGTACGCCATTACGAAAAAAAATAAATTCAGAAACCATTGAAATGGATATAACAATCATATTTAAAAAGCCCATACATTTAGTGCAATTATTTCAACCTAATTATTCTCAAACAATGCACATACGATAATAGACCTAAATGTGTGAACAAAAGATTCAAAATGGCATAATAATACGTTACCAAGGGACCATAGCACAGTATTACCATTATTTCCTACAGTAGTGCGACGAATGTACTTGTGCAGAGAAACGGAGGGGAACTGGCGGGGGTCGGGCGACGCGGGCCGCGTAAAGCAAACACGCTTAGTTCGCTTTACCTAGCGCGAAAGGATGACGCAGTCGTATTTTTTGTGTAATAATTTTATTATACATAGGTACTTACATATTCTATTATGGCGCGCACAAACTGTTCGGTTTACGGATGTAAATCTACATTGAAATCCCAGAAGGAAACAATATTTCAGAAAGATCTG
>CAJQZN010030104.1:0-16574 GCA_907164685.1 Colias eurytheme | reverse complement strand
TGCGACGAATGTACTTGTGCAGAGAAACGGAGGGGAACTGGCGGGGGCCGGGCGACGCGGGCCGCGTAAAGCAAACACGCTTAGTTTGCTTTACCTAGCGCGAAAGGATGACGCAGTCGTATTTTTTGTGTAATAATTTTATTATACATAGGTACTTACATATTCTATTATGGCGCGCACAAACTGTTCGGTTTACGGATGTAAATCTACATTGAAATCCCAGAAGGAAACAATATTTCAGAAAGATTGTATTAATTGTATCTGTTGAATTAAAATCAAAGCTATATATGTTGTCCTCATTATTTTCTAATCAGATTGTACATCCCAATGCGAATGCATTACTTAGTTAAATGTTATAATATACAATTAAGAACATCCAAAAATAAAGTGTCCACGTAAATAATATTTAGCAGTGCAATATCTGTAATTATATATTTATGAACAAATAATTACATCAGATTTAATAATCGCAATTATTTTGAATGTACATATGAATAAAGATTTCATCATAATATTAATAATCACAATTGTTTTATTTCCCATTTGTTGCAACCCTAGCGTATTTTCGTGTGGCAGCGTCATTACCTACGCTGGCGGCGGCATCGCGCGACATCAAAGGCGATTCCTTACTGTAGGAAATAATGGTAATACTGTGGTTTTAACCTCGACGTTTTTATCTCCTTAAATTATCGCCAATGCTTTCAATATAACCTACTCATTAAGTATTATTAACATTTTTTGTTTTGCATCTTTATAAAATAAGAAAAAGTCGGGTCAAGGAGGTTTTTGGACCGACAAATTCTTTGAACATGACTCGAATTTGCTCTTTCCTATTACAAGTATGTACATTACATCACATTTGCATTATTTTGCCATGATTTGAATACAATATGATTCTTATGGCTTTTGTTCGTAACGATAAAAATATTACATATTTATAAAATATAAAAAGGCAGGCTATGTACTACAGACAAATATGATTTTTCATACTTTATTGTAAAGTATGACTAGGTGCTTACATTGTTATTGAAATAATCTAAAACATTGAAGGACAATCGTAAATAAAACAATGTTAAACTTACTCAGTATAATTATTAATAAATAGATGGGTAACTATAAGTACCAGCAAAGAGTATTATTTCAGTTTTCCAGTCGACTATCAGGAATGCAAATGGACGATTCGCAACAAATTCTATATCACTACCACCTTTCGATGTCAAATACTCGGCTATTATAGCTCTTGCACCCTTTTCCGTGATTTCAACATCTACAGCTTGAGACATTGAAGACACATGTATCTTCGAATCTGTTATACCCCTTAAATCAGCGAGATCTGGATAAAACACCCTTTTAACTCCCATGTCATACACTAACTCTGGAATATTCTTCACAACAGTGCTTATTTTTATACGAGGTAACTTCACAGTAATCAGTCTTGAGTCCACTTTTTTAAACAAACTGGATATTGTTCCCAAACGTATTTCTTTCATCTTATAATAAATGTCTCGTATCGAGCCCTCTTGAGGTAGGAACACAAGCATCGATAGTTTATTTGGCTTGAAAGGTATTTCCAAAACTTTTGCGTGTATAAACGGTACATTGGTTAGTTTATAATAAGCGACGCTTTTCATCATTTCCACTTCTCCGATAGCATTCCCTTTTTCTGAATGAAATGTTTGTCTCGATGTATATGCTGGGTTGAAAGGCCAAAGCCAATCGCTCTTGAAATATGCTGTATCAGCCATCACAAATATTGTATAATTGAAGTCTTCTTCGTCAATCACATCGTCTATAATTCCGTTCATACTTGCTTGTACAATTTCATTAACTTTGTCCGTCGCTTCTTCCTTTTTCTTAAAGTTCAACATCAATATTTTGGTGTCTTTATTCTTCAGAGTTTCATTTATAAACGACTTCTTGATATCCAGGAGATGGTTGATCGCTATAACGTTGCTTCTCTTCGTCACATATTTGAGTTCCTTGTACATCCCATTTATGATTTGTCTATATCTCCTTTGGTAACATCGGTTTCTGTGGTATTTCGTTACTTTCAATAATTCCTTTTGGGTCGATCGTCGCGCCCCTCTGGCTAGTGTTATCAGTTGGATCCATGTTGATATAGGAGAGAAGGCGAAATGTGCGTCAGTGTCTTGTGAGACGCGGTCCAATAGTTGTACAGAGAAGTCGTAAGTACCACGTTTGTGTACGTTCAACACTTCGTTGTAACTGCAGAACTTTTTAGCGAACACCGTCCCGATCGACACTATTAAAATTACTGTCCGTAGGTTCATTGTGAGCGAGTCTACGCGCGGCGCGATTCGTACGTAACTGCAAGCAAACTCGGACAAGAAAACACTACGTCAGCTAACTGTTCAGTATAAAAACGAATGTAACTTCGACACTCACAGCAGCTACGCTATGTAATGACGTCGCAGACAATAATGAATCGCTTCATACAATGTGATAAACTAGGGTCACAACGTTTTATTTATACCTATGCTATGCAGAATTTATTTGTGACCTGTTTTCCAAATGTTTTAATTGATAAAAAATAACAACAAGATATCGTCAGATCGAACGTATTGAAAACTGTAAAGTAGGTAATTATTACATTTATTGATAAGATGATTATGCGAAGAAGTTGAACGCAAAACACACAAGCACGATTTAATATTATGAAATCATATTTTCTTACAAAATACCTGCAATAACTTGACAAAGTTACCGCACCTTGTCAGTAAAAAAAGTTTTTATAAGGTCGTAATCGGACTTTATACTACTAACGGTGAATTTTTTTCGACATTTTGATAGTTTCATTGGTTGTTAGCAAGCTACTTTATCTTACATCTGTTATCAAGAACAATTTATCTTAACTACAAAGATATATGCGAAGCGACAGCCCCACCTAGGTACCTAATAGCATTGAGTAATTCCTTCGATTGGCGTACTAATTTTATTGATTAGAACCTGCATTAATATTCTTGTTTGGTTGCCAGCTCTTCCATGTACCAACCTTTGTTGCTCATTAAAATCACCTACTTTAGGAAGGACAGAGCAATAAGAACCTTTTGTTTGAAATTCGTTAAAGATGGTTATTTGAATTTAGATGAAAGCGATTTAGACTACTGGTGCGATTTGAAAAAATTCTTTCGGTGTTAGATAGCCCATTTATCGAGGAAGGTTATAGGCTATATTATATCATCACGCTAAGACCAACAGAAACGGAGTACTGCGGGTAAAACCGCGGAGCACAGCTAGTGTCGGATAAATCTGTTTTGCTTCAATATCCAAAACTGGCCGCTTTTAAAACATTCCATTCGACTTGATCACGGTTTTTTACCATCTTTTATGAACAAAATTAGCGGCATAATTAAGTCATGGTAATTGATCATAATATGGTCGACTACCTACTTGCTTCTATTAAGTGCGGTCATTAACACTATAGGTTATGTACCTATGATTTAATCATTTTATCCTTTGGCTATAGCAAATGTTAGTTACCACAGTTACGTCGGTTAAAACCAGCCTACACCGGTCTCCAAATTGTATTGGATTGTTTCAGTAGTAGAGATCAATATATATTTGTTTTATCAATTATCTATATTGCTGGTAAGCGTAAAACTCAAGAATGGCTCGACTTGGGCTCATTTTTTTAACAATTTTTTTAAGGTATGTAGAAGGTTCTTATGGAGAGAAAACACGCAAAAGGGGCAATAGGGCAGAACAACGTGTTTGCTGGGGCAGCTAGTTATGTATAATTATGAGAGCTTTTATTTATATACCTGTAGGTAGATAAACTTATGACTCTTGAATAAACTTTTGGGATGTTAAAGAGAATTTTAATTGGTATGTTTTTAACAAAGGTCATCTGTTTGTTTACAAGCAGTTCATCTGACCTTAGCATTGCGATTCTAGCATAGCAATTAACATGCGTTCGTTATATTCTCAATTACTCTGTTAAATCTTACAACTATAAATAGGTATTATGTAAGTTTTCAAAATACATTTTTTGTATAGAGTACCTACTTCGTGATTGGATGACATCACAAAAAGTACGTGAAGAACGCTGTGGATTCTAAATAGAATTCAATTTGATGGATTCCGTAGTTTAATGTTTTATATAAATTTGGTGTAAATTATGTTTTGAAGATAATAATATTATCGTACGAACTACGGTGATGATCGCTAGGAGACCTCAAGCTTGGTTACCCCTTAAAAAATATTTTTGTGCATTTAATTAGGTAGTTCAGGATCCATCGCCCATTTTTGCAAGTGATCAAGCTAATTTTCCGTGAGTAGCTTTATTTTGATGAGACGCCCAATAATTTCCTATACGAAACTCTCGATTGTGGTAGCTAACAGAGGTAACAAGGATATAATTTTTTAATTTGATGGTTCTCAAATATTTATAACTAAAACTGAATTTTTTTTGTTCAATCTCAAGATAATTATCTAAATTATTCGAAAAAATATTTGTCCTACAAAATCTATGGTTTGATCAAAGAGTCCCCTCTTTCCAATGTGTATCGATACGAGGTCATCATAAATGATTACTAACCAGCTGATTTTTTTGTTTTCACTTAGTTAATATTAAGTCTTTAAACCTAATATTTATATAATTCAACAGACATATTGTCCTACAAATTGCGCAATAAATATTTGAGAACCATCAAATCAAAAAATTTTATCCGAGTTACCTCTGTTAGCTAACACAATCGAGAATTTCATACATGAAATTATTGGTCGTCTCATCAAAATAAAGCTACTCACGGAATATTAGCTTGATAGTAATCACTTGCAAAAATGGACGATGGATCCTGAATTAAAGGCGCTTGAGTAAGATAAAAATTGAATATTTGTACCATGTATTTTTATGAATGAAATAACAAATATAATTAAATTAAAAACTAAATAAGTCTGTTTTTATTACTTAAGTATCTACATTGTAAAATTTAGAAAATATTAACATTAAAGAGGTCTAGAAGAACCCTAGAATGATCTGTTGAATGCTCTATTATGCTCTGATGATGTGTCACACAAAAAAGTGATACTTAGACAAATATAATTCGTAAGTCGTATACTATGACTATACCACATTCATTTTGCGATAAAAATATTTCCTTATTATGATAATTCATAATACAGTAGCACCTCTATAAGTCGAATATCAAGGGAGACGCCAAAAAATTCGAGTTATAGAGTTTTCAACTTATGGAGGATTTCGACTTAGGCGGACTTTGATTCGACATAAAGAGTTTGAGGTTTATTCTTATAAATTTTGAGTAAGAGAGGTAAAGTACATTAAAATTCAACTTGCAGAGGTGACAAACATGTTTTTATTTATTATAAATCAACATTATTTCAAATCATTTTAAAATAAAAAATATGGCATTAAAAAAGTCAGTATTTTTTTTTGCTTTAGATAATTTGGTTGTTCTCTAGCATTGTCTAATCTATAAAGAACAGAAAATTCTTCTTCAGAGATACATAAATTTGTGAGTCATAAATTTATTATCGTATACTCCTAAAATGTTTTCTAAGAAACAATTATAGTGTACTGCACTGTCGGCAAGTTGTTAAAGTCCAAATGATCAAGTTATAAAGATTGTAAAATAAAATGTTGCCATGTTCGAGATACAGAGGTCAAATTTGATTTTTCGAGTTCTAGAGTGAAAATATGTACCAAAATGGCTTGGAGGGACTCGGTGATTATTTCGACTAACAGAGGGCCAAGATTTCAAGTTACGGAGGTTTTCGGGTTTGAAGGGAAGGGAACAAGACATTTTTTCGAGATTTGGAGGTTTTTGACTTATCGAGGTTCGACTTAACGAGGTGCTACTGTAATATAATCTACACTTTACAATTGGTCATAAAATCGTCAAGCAATAAAATGGATTTTATGTGCATATTATAATAAAATCATAAATTAGATTTCAAGTTAATACAGAATATAGGAATAATATGAATTTAAATTTACACTCTATACGAGATAAATAAACTTGAGGGGTGACACCCGGATGGAACCTAAGGATGGAACGAAGTTTTAAGTTATAGAGAGACAGACATAGAAACACGCGCACGCCGCACGGCTCACAACTATAGCAAAAAATATCGTTACAACTTATCGTCTTAATTTATTCCATTCCATCTATCATCTTTCGCAACGCCCAATAAGGAACTTCGTTCCAAAACTTCGTTCCAATAATTAAAGCAAAGAACCTTAAACCAAAGATTACTGTGTCAGTTTTTTAAATGTATATTTTGTGGATCTATATCCAAGTATCTATATACTTATTGCTTTATTTTCAATCAAATATGTACATAGTTATATGCACGAGTGCTTACTGCTCTAAAAAGCTACGAAGGCTTTCCGCAGTTTTTAGGTTAGTTGGGTAAAATGTTAGCACTGAAAATATCGAAAGTAATAGAAAAATAGGTAATTATGAAAGACAGGTTACTATTCATAATTTTGTGTATTTTCAATGGCATGTTCTAACTTCTAACCTACATAAAACAAAAAAAATCTGCTTAATGCTTAGAATATATCATGGGGATCTTGATTTTTTTTTATAATGCAAATATTAGAATGTAAAAAGGGTTTTAGTAAGGTATTTATTTGCTTGCAACCCTCAACCCTAATTAACTACAAAATGGGTAGTAAATTATTATTGAGGCCAGTGATCTATACTCACAGAATATTAATACTATTTAATAATATATAATACTATTAAATAAAAAATGTACTAGTTCAGAGAGCGTATTACAGTATTCAGGAATATATAGACGATAAAGACCCATGGAGGGTTATCGCGTAAAAACCACAGGACAGTTCTTTGGCATATTATTATGATATATTATTATGTAGTTAGATATAAGTTACATATTATTTAATATTGACATGATTTAAAAGAGCAACTATGGAGTTTCTTGCCGATTCTTCTCCATAGATACTGCTTTCCGAATCGGTGGTAAATGTTAAAAATACTTATGTAATGACGATTCGAAAGTGCTACTAAATATGTAGTAGTCTAATTGAATAAATGAATGTTTGAGTTTGAGTTTGAATACATTGTAAATACTTGGTCAAGGATGATGAAGATAGAAGTATGAGTCAAAGGAAATAAAACTTTGTTTCAATTAAAACTTTTATTAACAATTGTAATATTTATGACTAGTATCACAATAACAGCCTCATAATAAAGATACTTAACAATATGGCTTAATTACATATTAATATTTACATTAATCGTTTTCATATATTTTTTATTATTTATAAATATAATTGTATATGAATATTAACACCACGTTTATTGGCACTTAGGTTTTATTGGTTTTAAACAATAATATAAGTAAACAGGTGTAGATAGGTTACCCAACGCAACATAATATGTTAAATTATTACGATTTTCAAGTCAAATGTGGCTGATTAGCAACAATTCGGAGCACTCTATACCTACCCCCTATTACTTATAATATCGTTGGTTTGAAATAAAAACATTAACAACAAACAGTGTTGATTTTGTACTATTGTGTAAATTGCCTTAAAAATAAACCTTATTACTATTCTAAATAAGAGTGAATAATATTTAATTTTGATTCGAATCATCTAGCATTTCTAAATAGGAATAAAATACAACAAGAAACTTGTCTAACTAGTAAACCCTGATATTACAAACATGCTTGTTAAATTTAAATAATTTGTTCAATAATTTGTCTTTTCTTTCTTTATTTTTAATAATCTGTGTCTAATTGCGATGTTTTGTCACGTTTACTCATACGTCATTTACTTTGAGAATGAAAGAGACAAAAGATAAAATTTTAAACACAGATTATGTATACTGTCTTAAATATATTTTTAAAGCAGTATAATTTCGTTCTTACTATTTATTACAACCTTGTAATGTATCATAGTGTAAAACACATTATTATTAAAATTGTAATTTATAGTTCAAAGCCATACTAAATGTTACGCATAATTTATATGAATCATTTTCATATCTAAACCTATAATAACGAATAATCTGTGATGATCCATAAACATTAAAACACAGTATTTCATCCGTAGAATTAGTTCAGGTCTAATTATTTCGATTACTCATAAACAAGGATACTGTTTGTGGAAGACAATGCAAAGTATGACTTAACATTTTAAAATGTGATGCAGAAATATAATCTTAACTTCTAAAATTTATGAAACTTTATAAATCTAGAACGCCATATTATTCGTCTTTTATCAGATTAACAGAATTCTAAATTGTTTATTATATAGTAATTCGTACAATGTACAACATGTACTTATTAAAGAAAAACAATAACAGTAATAACATGAATATTTTGAATAGGCGGCCATTTATAAAAAATCTATAGCAAGTGTTTGAATTGCGTGAGTTTGAGTTCCATCAAGATATGACAATACAAAGTATAAATCATAGAATCTAATAATCTCATTCCATATTCTGGAACTTTTTAGAATCCAACAATAATCTATAGGTATTAATTAATGATATTATAAAGCTGAAGAGTTTGTTTGTTTGTTTGAACGTGCTAATCTCAGGAACTACTGGTCTGAATTGAAAAATTATTTCAGTGTTAGATAGCTCATTTATCGAGGAAGGCTATAGGCTATATACTATCACGCTAAGACCAACAGAAGCCACGCGGGTGAAACCGCGAAGCGCAGCTATTATTATCATAAAGAAGTTTCACTTCTTACGTGTGTACTAGTACACGCACACATTATTTTTCATTGGAAAGCAAACATCATAATAAGTACTGGTACAGCTATAACACAGAACAAATACACAGAGGTCCGGGGTTCACATTCCGATATGATGACGAATTGTTCGTTCCAAAGAGAATCGTTGTTCCGCAGAGGCAGCTCTAATACAACCTGGAAATAAGGGATTTGAAATAATAAAGTAATAATAAAATCATCTTTATTTGTTTCTCACAACATTAAAAGGTTACAAAACTTAATTATACTACACAAAGTACAGTAGAGGATAACGTTGTGAGAAACTGGTGCCTGAAATAGACTAAATAGAAGAAATAAATTATTTGTGTGAATATTTATTGAAGTGAAACTTCTTTATGCGCGTTGAGAGTAAAATTTCAAGGTCGCGTCATGGCAATACCGCCACGTCATGGAGTAAGGCGATGATTATGGTATTATTTGAATCTTGCCAAAGAAGTTTCACTTCTGAAACGCGTGCTCGGCATACGCGTATTATTTAATATCTAAGTACATTACTACAATACTACATCCATCATTTATGGTTCAGCCCATAGAAATCTAAATAACAAGACACATAGAAGGGCTATAATGTCATAATTCGTATGAAAACCGCTGTCGCCAAAATCAACACACTCAAACCGAAAGCTAAACAGTACACACAAGTAAACTATGCCTTTTATTGGACAGCTTGATTTTAGTGAAAACTAACTATCTATTAAATTAAGCTTTTGAATATGTATCCTAACGCACGAATTTACGGTTTATTTTAGAATAACATCCCTAAGTATATGAGACTTTTTGCTCCAATACGAACAAACGTGATAATAAGAATGGTCGACTGTGTCATTCATTGTTATTTCGATTACTATGGTGACACTCGTAATACTTGTAAATATTCTATAATTTTAAGGAAAAACGGCATTATTTCTAAAAAAAAATATTTTCCGATGAAATATTATTCCTTTATAAGTATAATTACAACTTGTGGAAGAATTTCCGCAATGGGAATTGCTGAAACACACCATGTATACACTCATACGTCTCCAGAGCAACTGAACAGTGACGAATGCACTGGTGATGTGCAAATCACCTGAGTGGCGACAAGGTCACGCACGCTTACGACTTCTAGTGTCTTGTTATTTAGATTTCTATGGTTCAGCCATTCTCGAGTTTTAGCGAGAGAAACATACAGTAATTTTCAAATTTAAAACTTCAATATATATACCATATAGATAAAATAGATTTTAAAACTTACCTTTTGAGTAGAAAATATATCAAGAAGCAAGTCACATCTATCTGTACTATTTCTACACTCACGTAGTGTTGTTCTCGCAATGTCATATCTTGTTTTCTGAAGATCGAACTTGGCCTTAATAAAGTTCTTTTGGACTTCATTCTCTGAGTTAAATACGAAGAAATAGTAGCCATTTGCTGGAACCCTGGAAGAGTTTGTTTTTTATAAAGTCTAAGTATTAAAAAGGCAGTATAGTATGACTACAATAAATTTGAAGTACATGGAAACTTAACAAGTAAATGGGATAATTTACACAGTAAGATAAAACACTTAAATAGATCTTTTTTTTCAGCAGTTCTTAAGTGCTGTTATTATATATTTAGAGACCAAAAAATATGAGATGATATTAAGCCATATTTCAGCTTACCATAATACTATTAAAACCCATCTATTGTTTTTTATTGTTCATGAAAAATGCCTTTTCCTATATTGTTTGTGACGTCATAGATACGTTCCCCGGGAAAGGAGACGTAGGTTATGTCGGATTTTTACCGAATAAAACCGCTTTAATCGACAAATAACCAGGGTTTCTTCAAGGCAAGAGTCTATTCACTCTTGCCTTGAAGATATCTTCTAAAGTAGCGCGCTTATATATATATTATACCATCTTACCATCTCTATTAATAAAAATATTATTATTATGGACGATAAAAACCCATGGAGGGTTATCGCGTAAAAACCACAGTACAATTCTTTGGCATATTACTATAATATATGATGTTACATATGTATTTTGTAAAATTAAATTGTAAAACTGACATGATTAAAAAGAGCAACTATGGAGTTTCTTGCCGGTTCTTCTCCGTAGATACTGCTTTCCGAATCGGTGGTAAATGTTAAAAATATGTATTGACGGTTCAAAAGTGCTTCTAGAAGAAGTCTAATTGAATAATTAATAAATGTTTGAATTTGAGTTTGAAAAAAAAACCCACCTATAAGTAAGAGCATTAACCCTAGCCGCATCAGCGATCCCCCCCTCCCCCACCCCCCGCTCGCATTTACTACTGGGAGTTAAGGGCAGGTTCAGTATCAACCCCTCACACTCTAATAGAGCTTCTTCACTGCTAGAGAATGACGACCAGAACTCAGAGTTGGACATGTCTATGGCGGTTGTTTCGTTTACTGTTTGGTGTATGTCCGCGTAGAGGTCAGGGAGACCCTGGAATTTGAGAGAAATTAATTTTATTATAATGTAGATAATATCTGCATTATAACACAAAACATAAAAAAAGACGGGTTGCACTGGGGGAGTGCCGGCAGAAGTGAAAACTTGATTATTAACGTTGAGCATGTTTGATATCAATCCGTCTTACGCTTTTTCGATCAGGTCACGTGTCCTGACGCGAGTTTAAGATTTTATACCCATTACAGAAAAAGTGCTCAACGCCGCTAAAGAAGTTTTCACTTCAAAAATGCACTTAATCCCCTAGTTCGGTAGTTCCAATTTAAAGAACATTTATTTATTTGTTTACTTATTCGTTATTGTACATTGGGTTTTATCTTATTTTATAAATATCTTAATTATGTACAAATGGCGGCCTTATGTTTGTTCGATTTTGAATTAAAACATTTATTTAATTATTTGTAAAATTAGGCTTATAATAGGCTTATATAAATGTAGGTATGTTAAAAAAATAATAAGCCAATCGTTTGTTAAAAAATTACCTCCTCAGCCGCTAAATTCCTAGCTTCATCATCTTCATTAAGCTGCTTGGTGAGTTCTATCTGACCCAGCATTAGTTCACGCTTGGCTCTCGCTTCTGCTCTCGCATCTCGACGTTTTTCTGTAAAATATATAATAAATATTTGAATTATTGGCAGAAGTACAAGTTATCTGTATATTTAAAAGCTCTATAAAAAACTATTTCCGTAATAATTACAAAACATTTATTTATTCAATTAGACTTCTTATAAAAGCACTTTTGAATCGTCTTAACATATTTTTAACATTTACGCACTGATTTGGAAAGCAGTTAAATTAGCAGTATTAAATGTCGTTTTTCAATTGACGCGCTAGTCATTCAATCAAATAGCAGATTAAACCAGATGATTGCGAATATAATACTATACGGTATAAAGATTCCAAAGTATAAAAGCCTCTTGAATGAGCCAAAGGAAAGAAACTAATCTAAATAAGTCTAATCAAGAAGCAAGTTATTAAATACATTGTTTAAAATCGCATTCTATTTTCTAATCCTAATAAAGGTATTTATTTTATTTTAACGCGCATCACTGGACTACACTACACTGAAACTTTCTTTGTAACTTTTGCTAACGTGGAGACCTTTTTGGCATCATCATAGAGGTTAATTTTTATTAAATTGAAACTGGTAATTTTAAATTTACTGAATTTTATGTGCAGATGCCAAATAAATGAATTTGAATCTAATTGAAAAGTTTAGAATACACAAATATTACATACGTTTTAAACACTTTATGTATGGTCATAGGAAAATATATGATTATTGAAGCGAAACTTCTTTAGCGTTTAGGCGCGTGAGTAAAATTTCAATGTCGCGTCAAGTAAGGCGACGATTTTGGTATCTTTGAATCTTGCCAAAGAAGTTTCACTTCTGACACGAGTGATCGGCCCACGTTCTTTTAATAATAACTCAAATAAATACAGGGACAAAATAGATATATTCTTCCATACACCCAACAAGCTCCATTCTATAGTAAAAGAAATTAAAAACGTAAATTATTGATCAACCATATCAACCTATTAATTAAATTATTCCATCTATTTAATAATAATAATAACATGTCTGTATTGTACTTTTAAGAAATAGCTCTGTTTAATTAGTGCATGCTGTGTTAACCTTTAATTATTTGTTACTTTCGGCAAGAACATAATATTGATGCATGTAATATTTATATTGTAAGAATCACTGTAAACAAATGTTGGTTGACCAAATAAATAAAATAAAATAATACTCACGTTGCCTCTGCGACCTTGTTTTCTCTTCATCAATGGCTTCCACCAGCACCTTCCGAAGGTGGTCCAGTTCTTCCTCGCTGCCGGTGACGGCGGACATCACGTTTGATAAGTCTGGTTTATCCTGGAAGAGTAATTTATTTTGAACTAGGTTTCCGCCCGCGGCTTCGCCCGCGCAGTCAAAGAAAATCTCGCATAGTTCCCGTTCCCGTGGGATTTCCGGAATTGCGTCATTTTCCCGGGATAAAAAGTAGCCTATGTCCTTTCTCGGGTATCAAAATATCTCCATACCAAATTTTATGAAAATTGGTTCAGTAGTTTAGGCGTGATTGAGTTACAGACAGAGTTACTTTCGCATTTATAATATTAAGTATGGATTATATTTTATTTATAAAAGATTCGTAGCAGTTAAAAAAACTGAAATCTGTCAATGTATTTAAACAAAAAAAAGGTATACACATTTTGAAACGATGTGCCTTTTTTCGATAAATTGTGTTCGAAAACAATTGACAATAATAACTAATAATTTGGAAAATCCAAAAGTGCACGCCTCATAATTTTTTTTTAATAAATATTTATTAATTATTATTTTTGTTTATTTAAAAACAATTAAACCACATCGAATCAGACCCTGAAAAATGAAAGGGTTCTATTCCTGAGCATACTCAAGCGTAAGAGAAAAAAAAAGACTCGATTAGTAAAGTATTTCGGTCGCTATCGTGTTAACAAGAAAAAGGATCCGCACATACAGACACACGGACGTCCAAGACAGAACTTTTTTAAACTGTTTTTTAACTAGTTTAAATAACAAAAATGACATCAAAAATATCATGAACGTTAAAAATAGTGTTTTTTCTTAATATGTGTGTGTATTATCTTACAAGTGCAATGTATGATACATAAAGACATTTTAAGTTTGAAAAATCAGATGTTTTGCGCGAAGTGACAGTAGTACCCACCTCAACGCTTCGCTTATGAGGCGTGCAATATGATTTCGATACTATCTAAAACGTAATTAATGGCCTCATAAATAACAATAATTATAAATTACCATGCACGAAGAAAAAATGCTTCTAGAAGCGCTTTATAAAAAACAAAAATTATTACTACAGATACTACTGCACTGTTTTGTAAAGCAGTTGTCACCAGTCACAAAGGACCGAGGGGGTTACTATGCCATACTGCTATAAAACATTATGGCAACCCCCCCTCCTTCTAACTTTTGACATACCATTTTAAGAAACAAACAATCCCATAGCTTCGTAGGTACTATATTTTTTTTTGAAGTGAAAACTTCTTTAGCGGCGTTGCGTTGGGTATAAAATCTTAAACTCGCGTCAGGACACGTGGCCTGATCGAAAAAGCGTTTAGACGGATCTTTTTTTTTTAGCCCTTATATTCCATGCGTAAGACGGATACCATTCCAAAATATCAAACATGCTGAACGTTAATAATCAAGTTTTCACTTCTGCCGGCACTCCCGGAGTGCAATCCGTCTTTTTTTATTATTTTAAATTATTAGCACAGAATATAATATAATAGTACTACGGTATTATGAAATGGATTCAAATACTAACCTTTTCCTTATATTGCACTCCCATCGTCTCATGCAGTTTTACGAGTACCCTCTTCCCTCTGTCACCGAGGGCTTGTAATTGTTCCAACACTTGATAAAATACTTCTTTGGAATTTGTTTCTTCTTTTGTGTCCTGTAAATGAGAATATAAAGAATTAGGAGAATCAATAAAATGGTAAATTGATCTGTTATTATCTAAATAAAATCTCTTTGAAGTGAAACGTCTTTGGCGCGTTGAGTAAAATTTCAATTATGGCAATACTCTCATGTCATGGAGTAAGGCGACGATTTTGGTATCAAACTCAAACATTTGAATAATTGTCATAACATATTTTTAAAATTTATCTTTGAATCTTGCCAAAGAAGTTTCACTTCTGACACACGTGCTCGGCACATACGCTTTTTACAAATATTTCTAGACTAGTATTACGGAATAGGAAGTTAAAAAAATTGTTATCTGTTCGTTTCGCCCAATCTCTAAAAAAGGTGTATCAATCTTGATACAGTTTTTGCCGAAGCCGCATAATCGAGGCGTATGCACTATGCATATTGCGTACGTAGTGGTTGATAAATGATAACTAACATGTACATTATAAAATTAAGCTATTATTTATTATCAAAATGAAATATAATAAGAGAATATTTAACCAATTATACGAACAAGTAACTAATAATTTATGAACATTTGATAACCTCTCCTCGCGTTACATAATAGAGTCGGGAAAAAAAGTTAGTATTTAAAATATATTTCGAACGAATTATACCACTAAAAAGTATGTATTTTTGTTTGTAATGTTCATACAAAAAACGTAGTAAATAGTCTAGATTCTAGAATCTATACTAATACTAATATTATAAAGCTGAAGAGTTTATTTGTTTGTTTGAACTCGCTAATCTCGGGAACTACTGGTTCGATTTGAAAAAATTATTTCCGTGTTAGATAGCCCATTTATCGAGGAATGCTATAGGCTATATATCATCAGAAATAAGTTGTCTAAGACCATCAGGAGCGGAGCAATGCGGGTGAAACTACGGGGCACAGCTAGTATTAAATAAGGAAAGAAAAAAATATCCAAATCGAGAAATAAGCACAACTAGCGCCAATATAATAAAACGCACAAATAAAAAATTTATAACATATCATCATGCACCTATCTATATTCTAAAAAAATAATGTGTCATTCGCTTAAACACACAATATTATAATATATACTTTTAATTGTCCTATTGTATACCATAAAGTACACTGTAATAAAATAATTAATATAACAGTAATCCTAATAAACTTAGTAACAATAGATAATCATACTGATAAAATGTGTGATTTTAGCACGACAGTAGGATAAAATTTATCAAGAAAAAAAATTCCATTCGCGGCTTTTATTCTTCATAAAAATTCGCACTTATGTAAATTGGCTCAAATCGTAAAAAATAGCACGCGTCAATGTTTAATAAAAATTATCTTGACATAATAAAGATAAGACACGCACTTAATAAAAATAATTTAACTTCAATGCCTTTTATCATGATTATTTTGTTTCGTAGATACATATAGGTATACCTATAATACGATTTCATAGACAAATCCATCAAAAAGTTAACAAACGATTTTAAAAGTAACCCAACTTTAAAGGAAGTTTTAAAAGCTATAAGTAAAAATAGTTTAGTCTACTTATTTTTAAATTTTCAAATGTGACTTTATCAAAAGTAAAGGTAACTCACTTTTTAAGACATTTTCGATTTCACCAAACATTTTTAAAACATTTTAAAACCAATCTTTAATCTAAGGTTATATTATAATATTTAAAAGTTCCTTTCTAACTTGTTTCAATTAAATAAAAACGTAAATGACGCCATCTTTAGACTATTTCTGCAATCTACATAAATTTAAAAAAAGAACGTTTTTGTTTTTTTGTACGAAATTTGCACTATGTCTGTGGACAAAATATTGCAATCGATTGGTTATGGTCAGAAAAAAATGCAGTCGAATAACATTTTTCACAAACTTTTTTAGATTGTTGAAGCATTTTTACTG
>CAJQZN010030101.1:0-13006 GCA_907164685.1 Colias eurytheme | reverse complement strand
ATTAACGGAAAGTCGATTACTTTTAAAGATCTCATTTTTTGTTATTATAATTCTTATATTAACCGATGTAGTGATGATTGAGAATATTGTATTTGAGGCTGGAAATATGTAATAATAATGACTAGTATCTAATCTGTGATAATGATCACTCTTTTACGTGAACAAAAACGTTTTGTACCTATATAAAAAATGTTTTTATTTTATGATTTTACATCTATATAAAAATACCAGTCTATATTTTCTTAAGTCTATGTCACGTTACTGGTATCTGTAAAAGTGGTCCCCTGCCCAGGAGATAGTTACAAGCTTTCAGGCGTGAAATTTTTATCGAGAGAATTAATCTTTAAAAGTTACGAACTCCTGTCCCTTTTGTTTTCCTAACGGTGCAATTAAATTTATTTCTTTTGTAATCGAAAGAGAAAATAAAAGAACTTTCCAAAGATACGAATGCTAGATATTATTCTTTTAAGATTGCATCATTTTGAAATATTTATTACACAGGACAACTTTACATATTCTTTATATATCTCTAGTATTCTGGTGTAGATATTCGCGAAGTAATTCAGAACAATAAATAACAAAATCCTTGCTGAAAATGGAACGTTTCCACATTAATAATTGCAGCACATTTAATTGTGAATAACGGTTAGTCGTTGAAATTAAACTCATTACGTCGACAGCGCCTCGGCGACCGCGCTTTTTGTAATTTTAGTGACAAGTGACAAATGAACAGCGTGGACTCAACAGAATCCGTCGAGAGTTGTGTCGAAATAAAGACCATGTAACATAGATATATCAATTAATTATATTATAGGATAAAGAACTTGGATGGGCGCGATTGAGATTGCAAATTATAGACTAATCTGTAGATGTATTAAATCTTATTACTCAATTTAAACAAGAATAAATCTAATGCATAATGTCCTATTTAAATAGATTTATTTATTTATTTTACTGTTTTATGTACCATTACAAATTTTACAAGGATTATAATCTTATATATAAAATTCTCGTGTCACAATGTTAGTCTGCATACTCCTCCGAAACGGGTGGACCGATTCTCATGAAATTTTCTGTGCATATCGGGTAAGTCTGAGAATCGGCCAACATCTATTTTTCATATGTACCACGGGCGAAGCCGGGGCGGACCGCTAGTATAACTATAAAATAAACTGATATAAAATTGCTTATAGGTACATCTCTTAAATACCTTATGTAAAACGTTGTCCATTGTTATGCCTCTTTCAATCTCGTATCACTATACATAAAAAAGTAACTCAATAAATGTTCTTATATACATATATGTATTTTTACACCAACATTCCTGTTTACAGATGTAAAAGCAAGCGAAGAATAATTGTGTTACAATTAATCTTTGACAATAATTGCGACGCGACAGAGCGTGCCTACTTTGCGGAGTCGAATTAATGCTCTCTTATGGAAGCTATTCATTTGGAATCTACTACCATGTTTCAAAGTTATACGTTCGTGATAAATAACTGCATGATTTCACGCGCCCGCGTTAATTCAATTTGCTACGTCGAATATGTTCATTGGGTAAGGACATAACTTACCCTGATTTAAGAGGCTTTATCTTTCACACGTTAGAGCGTTTGCTTGCTAATACGATTTTCATAACATGAAGATGCGGAATAATTGTTTTGGTGTTTATTTGAAGTAATTATTTTAAAGTATTTTACCCTCTCTAACATTGTACATTTGCGATATATTTATTGTTTCTTAATGTTAAAGCTTGTAATTAGATAAATGATTTTATTAATAGTGGCTAGTGTTTGTGTATCTAATAGGTATTTATGTTTTAGAAAGAGAAATTACTTTAGTAGATATGTAGCATTTTGTGATTAATACATATTTTAAAGTAGGTATACGGTCAAATATGTACATAAAAATATGAGAAGGTACCCATGTTATTAATCAACAAATTAATATAACTACTTTAACGACCGACATTAATAAAACATATAAACATACTGAAACAGATAAGCTAATTTATAAATTAAACTAATATCATATAATTTTAAGAAATAATTAATTTTAAAGTTGCCATGAACGAAAGATGTTTTAATATTTTAAAGTAACAAGATAGTTTATGAAACCAATCTGTAAGTAAATCCTTGCCGCTCCCTCTTTCAGTCTGATTCTCTTGGGCATTTCTTTTTATATCAACTTCAGGGGAGAAATGTTTGCATTTCGAGGTTGAACGAAGTGGCAATTCCTTT
The DNA here is from genome assembly GCA_907164685.1 of Colias eurytheme. Lineage (NCBI taxonomy): Eukaryota > Metazoa > Arthropoda > Insecta > Lepidoptera > Pieridae > Colias > Colias eurytheme. The sequence goes on along the minus strand of CAJQZN010030101.1, from coordinate 10,766 downwards.
ACCTAGAAAAATCTGATTTATTAAAAATTACATCCCCTTGAGAAACGATTTATTTGGTACCTAATATTAATTTGAAAGATCTAGAGTTGCATTATGAATAAGCAAATCTAACATTAAACAAAGAATAATACAATGTTAAAAAGTAATTTTGATAACGAAAAACTCTAGGTAATCATAGTACCTATACAGAATAGGAAACTCGACATGGGGAATACAATCCGAATGCACCGCATATAATATTCCAAAAGCTTTATAAACCGTATGTGTTCATGCATAAACAACCACCACACAAGGCCTTGTAATTAACTCCCTGTCTAGTTAGAACGGTCCACGGTCCACGGGCCGCCGGCACTAAAGTACAATAAACATACATTCTTTCGTAACTAAAGGGCTCTATTTCAGCACTAAAACCTGCCAGACCGCTACAACGGGACCGCCCGCTAACTGTATGTAACATCACCCCACGTATTCTGATCACACGTATCCATCTCACCACTTTTCCGAAATCAAAGTAAAGCTCACAGCAAACACTCGTTGAAAATGCGATATAAATAATAAAAAGGTATGCGTACATTTTACCACCTGAGAGGCTTGTGCGGGTCCCTGTCATTTTCACCATTGTAGCCAGCCATTTTCCCCCTCGTAGGTATAGCGGTTTATTTTAAATTCAATATGAGGATGAGGGAAGACCCATGAAATATAATAATGTGCTAGATATTCATAGGAGACTGTAAGTTATGTAATATTATCGTTGCGAACAATAGTTAGGTACAGAGAATCGTAGAAGTTCTAATATTGTGTAAGCGAAATGTTTCCGTGTCGGAATAACTCATCGTGATTACTCATAAAAAGATAACAGTGTGAATTGCAACTTTAAAACAAACGTAACACCTACTTTTAATGTTTCTTGTTCTTCCTTAATGGCAACATTTTTAAAATTAAAATGCAGGCGTTGACCCAAAACATTCAAATGAATGTTGTGAGTTTCGAACTGGGACAAGTCCATTTAAAATGAAACAGTTGAAATTTCTTGTATTTATTTTGCCTCAAATTCAAAGTTTCGGACATTTAAAAACTTGGAAGCAAGCCGGAGCTACTGATTTCAACACAAGATAACAATTTTTGAAAATATCCAAACGATAATCAAGCTGCTGTTTTTCTTCCAATGAATTCTAATTTACTTTATAACGATATATTTTTTACGAAGAAAAGGTTTTACTAAAACTCTGCTATATTTTATGATAAAGTTTAATTTATCATAAACTTGAGATCTAAACTACCTACCCAATATATTTTTACGAAGCATTTCTAAGAACATAAATTGTAATCTCATTGCATTATAAATACAATCAGCTTGAATAAATGAGAATGAAATATTAAGTACATATTATTATGACGGTTGCCATGGTAACTATACAAACGTTCGCCCGTGCATTGTAAGCGGCTTTTCTATTCCAATCCCACTACGCCCTGTCTAATTTCGAGTTGCTCCCACGAGACAACATTATGATGTCTGCAAGAAGACTTAGAAAATATTTCCAACTTTCCAATGGCCAATCCGATGTTGCAATTTCCATTTGCCATAAAGTATTAAAACGTAGAGATCCTGTTTCGATAGTTTTAAGATTCATGTGATGGAAACAATAGCATTTTGATATCTATCTCTAGAATAAATAAATAATGAAAAATTATTACCTACCTTTCTCATCTAAAAATATCATTACACAGGTTCCTACTCTTCTATAAGCGAGCAAGCAGAATATTTAAAATCCTAGATTATATCCCCGAGACGACAAAAAAGATTTAAAGTCTAAACGATTTAGTCGTTTTATTCTCTCAATAACGATAAGATAATTTACCCATAAAAATACTGTAAAGACTACTAATAGAAAAGGATTCTAAAAACAATTTAATATTAAAAAATACTAAGCCAAAACATGTATAAACATAAACACACAAGGGAAGATGTCTAAAAACTTGTACATCCTTAAGCAGTGCACTGTGAAACAGTCTGGCGAAGACATTGTAAGCAAAGTTGCATATAAGCCGGCACTAAACCGTAAGTTACTTGTTCATTAGTACAAACAAACGTAGCTCCTGTTTATAACTTTCAACAGGCTGGAAATGTACTGAACTATGTAAGCTTCGTAATAATTATTAGTGATATTGCAAATGCGAGTTTGTGTGCTACTTCTTCAAGCTAAATTCAGTTTGTTTTGTAAACTACTTACATACCACGAAAACAAAGCCTCATTTAAAAATATTATACTGTCTGTGCCTATGTATACTAAAATCTTTAAAACTACGCAACGGATTTTAAAGAAAGCGGTTCTTTTAATAGAAAGAGTGATTCAATGGGAATAGGTTTTAAGTTTGACAAAGCGGGCGAAGCGGCAGACGAAAAGCTAGTTGAAAATATTATCAAATCTCATATTTTGAATATTATTATTAACATATTTCACGTTCAGGTAGAAGATAACAAATATAAAATATACCAAGCTGGAGCTCGTCTAATCATCATGTAAGATCGTACATAATTTCGGGAACAATCGGAGTAATCTACATACGGGAACGATTATCACAGCTATCACACGAAGACAGCAAAGGCTTAGAAATGAATCATTATGTGTTTATCCACTTGGTTACTTATGTACTTGTATATGTTATATTTAATAAGAATTAATTTACTAGAAGAGTGTCTATGGTGTGGAATGTTAAAAGTAAGTTTTAATTTTGATTCAATGTGTCTTGTATTGTATTGTTTATGATTAATGTATGTTAGTTGAATGGATCATCATAATCGTAAATACTTTTCTTATATCATATTCGATTAGTATCAAAATTTAAAGAAGGATGTAGATTCCTGGTCGATATTGTATTTGCCTTCAAATATGCAGTAGTGTTTCACGACTGTATTTATATCAATTTGGATTCCTAATAATTTAGAATGTATTTAAATTAATTTGAATTCCTTATACAGGGTTTCCCACTGTTGGTATACTCGGCTCAGAAGAGGTTTTAGTTGTGCATACGCTGAGTACGTAAAAAATACTTATAACAATCCAGATAATTTTTTGTTTAAGTAATTATTTTTTTCGTGATCAGTGTATGCAAAACTACAAGTATACCAATAGTGGGATACCCTGTATAGCTTTATTTTTATGATTAAGTATCAAAAGTCCTATTAATAGAAACTTTAACAATATATTAATAATAAATTATATAGAAAAAATATGATGTAACACCTGAAACTCTTACCAAATATCACGGCTCTAAGCGGAACACACCAAGAGTGATCAGAATAATGGGAGCGATGATGAGTTCAATTACGGTTATGAGATTCGAAGTATAACGACAGGAACATCTGTGCCCGGCTTATTTGGCGGAACATAACGCGTTCACTAATATAATTTGACCTACAAATTTTAAATTTTTAGTGGGATAACGTCTTGAGGAAAAGAGCTTCTATTTTGATTTTATGAAACAAAGTACCTACGCACTTATTTTTAATGTTATAAATGTAATTTTGGTAATGAAATGTAACGAATACTAATATTATAAAACTGAAGAGTATTTTTATTTGAACTAAGTTCAGGGACTGTTGATTATGTTAGTATTGAAAAATTAGTTTCGTGTTGAATTTATCTAAGCGGCTATATTCATGCTACGACCGCTACGTTAGGAGCGGATGCAGGTGAAACCAGGCAACAGTAATATACCTAATATAACAGCTAATATTCATTTTATCTATTGTACGAAGATGAAGGTATATTTAAAATCATGTGACATTTTCAGTTGCTCAAAAAATGTTTATTACTATTTGTATCACAAATACAGACATACTCACAAAAACGTATATTAATAAGTAATATACTTACACTATTTTGTGTCTTTTATATACGTTAAAGTAAAGTAATTTTTACAGAATCCTTATTAATAACAGGAAGCGACAACGCGTGGCTTTCAAAAACTTAAAAAAGCGTCTTATAGTATCTGAGGAGAATACGTGCAAAGTGCATACTTAGCAGTGTATGTTTTTACGTTCCGAAACACACAATGCACGTAAGCACCTAGTTATTACCTCCACGGCTAAAGAGAGTCTTTGTTAACGTACTCCCAACCTTCCCTCCTGAATTTAAATGGAGAATTATTTTCAAGTATTTTTCGGAAGAGAAGTTTTATTGTATTGTTTGATTGCGTGTCACCCTGATAGATGAAGGAATGGCTTCCAAAAGGCGTCCCTTTTGTCGCCCGAGCCTGTAGGTAATGTTCTTGCGTTTGGATGGATGAATTTATTAAAAAGTTCACCGGTTTGAGACGCCTCGTAAAGTTTAATAGTCGCTCTCAAATTTTCGCTCCAATGCCAAAGTTTCAAAGTTAGACAATAAGCGTAATACCACCACACCTTTAGTTCATTTAAGTGCACAATAATGATCCGAATTTGGTTTCAATACTTGCTGAAATTTTGGTATAAATCAAAGACAAATTTTCCTCAATACGAATTACAAATGATTTCTGCTTATAAATATATTGAATAAAAATGAATGCTGATTGATTTATTGGCATATAAATTGAGAAGAGCTGCGAGATCAATGAGCCGGCTTAGAAGTGGGATACATCCCTCTTCAGCCTTTCAGTGTAGAATCAGGCTTTTTCATCCGGTAAGTGGAACTTGTACGCAGCCTCACAATACATCCTTCATGAAGTCCTACATTTCCTTGATAGCAGTCATTATGATAGAGCTCATTTCTAGGATATAGGCTCATTTCTCGTCATATATATTTTTCTATACATTACCTTTTCACCTCTATAACGCACGAGAATATTTGTTTATAGCAGAATATAAAGAATAAGGTCTTTGTATAGAAATACAATTGCAAAATTCTTTTATAACATGAAAATGAAATCAGCCTGCCACATAATATAAAAACGGATTTTGCATATTATACGTATTATATTAGGTACAAAATCAGTTCTTACACGTGCAGCCGACCCAATTTGAACAATTGTTAGCTATATAGCTTTGACTTGAAACTTGTATTACCATGGGAGCAATCGTACCGTTCGTTACCCTACCTTACCCGAATGAATATAAACGTATTTAAGCTAACAATTTTAACCCACGGTTAACTTTCACTGTTAGAATGGGACCCTGTAGGAATCGTTGGAATTCATCAGCGGTTACTATAAATTAAATCGTAGGTATTCTCACTGAGTTACGAATTCAAAACTTTACAGAGAATCATTAAGAAAAGCATTAAGAAAAAAAGTTCACCTACATCCTTTTAGCCGACTTTTCCAACCTTTCCCTCGACAACTATTATAAAACATCGTACTGTAAGACACAATTACAGTTTCCTAAGAAGTAATAGGTACAGGTCTCAGGTGTTGGCAAGGAACTTTTCAATCAAATCAGCGGGAGGAAACGAAAGGAAATGCGTGGACTGGAGCGCTGACTGATTGACAACATTGTAACGGGAACAGGGCCGAATATTTATACCATAGAGCCCCAAAATATACTAACCGTATTATTCTATAATTAATAATCATATTAGATTTTATCGACCTTTTCTAATTTATGATTTTTAGTGTATTCCAATAAAATCTTTAATTATTAACTTTCACATAATGTAAAGCCTAAAAATCATTTTTACATCCATAATTTCGATAATCCCATAGGGAAATAGAAAAGTTTTTACAACAGACAGTACTCGGACAATGAACTTATATATAATATCGTATGAAAAAGTAATAAAGCTAAAAGATTGCGATACAAGTATAAAATTCTTTACAACAATATCGAAGCAGCTGGTCGACCGAGTTACGTGACAAGCTTGGCTAGTGAAAAGGAAGTTTTCTGAACATAATATGTGTGTATTATATACATTAATTTTTCATAAAATATTTTCTTATTTTTCCACTTTTTGTAATTAGTAAGTTTTGATGTAGCGCTGCGAGATAAATTCTGAACGAAATACATTTTTAACTAGAATATTATTTTTCTATGCGAATATTAAAATTTTTTTTCAGAGTTTATGTACAATATTTACGTGCATGTATTTTTTATATTTAGCTAATAAGGAATAATTTTTTAACCATTACAATAATTACTGCACAACTTATTTATTTTTGACATGAGCGTTAATATAACAAGACGCATAATATATTATGCCATAAAAATTTGAACCTGGGCCTCAATACAGAGCCCCAAAAAGTTACTTTAGAATGACAAGTTTACCCCACGTTTTTGTTGTAATTCGAAAACTCTAGAACTTGAACCATTTGTCTCATTCACAAGCGAAGTGCTGTGACATACTGATAACTTTTACTTTTCATTTCCATTTAGATTTACTTTGCTGACAGTTTTCTTGTTTCGAATGGATTGAGCGAAGGGATTGAGTATTGAGTTTTTCCTTGAGGAGTTACATTTTCTTTAAAAGTCATAAATTATTTTAACTGTGCGTAAATCAAATCATTATTTTTAATTAAAAAAAAAGTAATCTCCACTTACAAAGTAACAGTAGGTACTGGAAAATATGTGAGACAGTTTTATATACTATATTATTTGACTTCTGAATATTGTACTAAAACCATAAATCACTAATAAACACCATGACAAAAGTAACACGATAATTAACCAAAAAAAGTTGTTCCAGAAAGTATTCAAACTAAGCGAATAACAGCTATAAATCAAAGCCATAATTAATGTATCAATAGATATCAGAAAGTTGGGTGCGGAGCGGTGGCCCGGGAAAGTTGCGAACTTAGTAACCACTAGACACCACCAGTTACAAACTCCAACTACAAGTTATTCCTTCACTAACTACGTTTATTAGAAAACCTTAAGATTTATGTAACGGAATATGGAAAAGGACATGGCTTGGAAAATTGACAACCAAATAGAACTAGACGACTTTGCGATATTAGGTAAATCTTTATCACATCTTATCGTATAGGCGTCTAAACTATAATAATTGTATTTCTATATGGTAATTTCATTTAAATTATTTTGCCAAATTAAAAGGCAAACATCCCAGACACCTCTCTTCAGATTTTCGTGTGGGTCCCAGCTAGAAAAATGTCGAACGACGGACGTAATGATCTATATCCAACTGTAAGGGATATCAAGTAATTCATATTATTATCAGTAAATACGTCCCATCATATTCTTTCGTAATGGAAACAATAAGCATATTGTTAGACCATAATAAATGATAAAAGACGCTAATCTCTCTCCATTCTGATATTATTACAAAAGATTTTACCAAAAACATTCCGCATCAATCATTAAAATTCTATTGTCATTGTGTTATGTTTCAATTAAGTTGTTATACATGGTGTAATCGTTAAGTGTGCACAAGCGATTATTCCGTAACTATTGCAGATATCAAAAAACTTTAAACTGATATCGAAAGTACTTAACCTAATGAGTAAAATGGCCATAATAATTTTTTAAAAATAAAACGAGAAATAACCAAAAATGTTACATTAAACGCTCCCATACAATTTATTTCCCATACATTTTGTATTCATAGTAGATTTTCGAAGTGACGTCCTCATTGTGCAATACAATGAGGAGCTCTATTTACAGTTTCTAAATGAACTTCCCTCCAAATTTGCGAAGTAATTAAAGCAGAAAACCAAAGAAACAAAAAAAAAGCTAAAATCTTTCATATTAAATGTATAGGTTGATCCAAAAGTAATGATAATTGGGTATTTTCTGTGCACATAAAAATATAAAATAAATGTTTTATGCTTGCTCATGTAATCACTAAGTTATCACAAAAAATTATATCTACAGGCCACGTTTCCAAGTATTAACATTAATTTTAATGTGAACAGTGCGAGCCAGAATGTTTCCCGACGAAAAGAAGAAACAACGATTCGACATTTAGAGGGTGAATTTCTAAATTTTTAATGAGATCAATTTTTTGTCACGATTTGTGACCATAGCCGTTACCTGGGTTCACCATGTTTATGCTGAAACCAAGAAACAATCAATGGCCTGGATGCGAGCTTCCAAAGTGACGGTGAAGATTTTCAAAGTGAAAATTAGTGGGATAGATTAAAGCCGTAGTTTTTTGGGACGCTGAAGAAATGTGGAATATTTTAAGAAGGTAGCCACTACTACACAGGGCTCTTACTACACAGACCAAATTAAAAGATTGCGGGTAGGTTAGTAAGAAAAAGAGACATGGCAAACTTCGGTCTTGAATGTTGGTTCACCAAGACAACGCACCAGATCACAAAGCGTCAGTTGCGATGGCTGCCAATCAAAAATCGGCATTGAAAATGCTTGAACACCCACCCTGTTTGTAAGATCTAGCTCCTAGTTAATTCTATCTCTTACCTCGGCACAAGAAACACCGTCGATACAAGAAATTTTAAGACGACAGCGAAGTGATGGCCGATTTTGAGGGGTTTTTGTAGATGAAGTCAAAGTTTTTTTTTTTTATAAGTTAAGGAAAAAAAATATCGAAGTATATTATCTAGTTAGAAGACTATCTAGAGAAATACATAATTATTTTAACTGTAATGACCTTGTTTAATATTGATTATCATTACTTTTGGATCAACCCATGTACATGGGATATTCATATCTCATACTAAATGTATGGGAGGGTTTAAAGTTAATTTTTTAGATATTTCTCGTATTATTTTTAAAAATTTATTATGGCCATTTTACTCATTAGGTTAAGTACTTTCGATATCAGTTTAAAGTTTTTTGATATCTGTAATAGTTACGGAATAATCGCCTGTGCACACTTAACGATTACACCCTGTATATTCGTCATCAAAGCGAGGGGAACAAAAGTACTGTTAAAAGACTTCAAATGTGATTCTTGATTAAAATTTCAAAACAATGCATGTACGTGAGCGAGCATAATTTTGCGATTCCCCTTGTCCATCAAAACGTTTGACTAGATGATTATAATCACTGGACAAGCTAGACGAGGGAAAATTAATGACAGGCAAAACATGAATGCTCTTTACTTTGGTTTGTAACTTTTCATAAGTAAATAATGTAACATTTTTAAAATAAAAGGTCTTAAATAGTATTATTTGCATTCGCACTTTCATGGGTATTATTTTCTTAGTACACGATAAATAATAAAACACAGAAGTGTATTTGTAAAGTAGCTCATATTTTATCTGCATTATTTTTTCATTTACAAGTAAGTGTGGTACAATATACAATAGGTGCTTAATATGTTCGTATCACTGTATCACTATGCTCTATGCGCCATATTTATTCCGATAACAATTTATGTTATAAATACGATAATTCCACGCTTCAATAGTGCGTTATTCGAATTCCATAGAACCAGTGGAAAACAATGCCAGCCATTATAATATTAATATTTTAGTACGCTAAATTGAACCTGATTTATATTCGCGCGATTAGTAGAACAAATAAAACAATTTGAACGACAGTACAAGTATAATTCATTTATCATCTTCTTCTTCTTTTTAGCAAATAAAATCATTTATCAACAATTCATTTATCAACATTTATCAACAATTCATTTATCAACAAGTAATAGGTTGTTATTCTTAAATCGAAGTTATCATACGAGTTCAAGGGAAGAACGAACGGGTATCTTCTAAGCAACCTCGTTCCATCTTAGTCTATCATCAGGCGAAATCGTGACCGAACACTTATTTTTTGATCAGTAAAAAAACATAAATGTGTAAACAAAATAGGTGCAAATTATTTTTCTCTTCTTCTCCTGTTAAATAATAATAAAAGGAATCGACCAATGTCCAGATTATCGAGAAATGCTTTATTCATTACAAATAACGTAGCCTTCCGTACGAAGTTGTAAACAAAAATCCGGCTTCACCTTAAATCTATTTCCGAAGCTATAAATACACGGGATTGCTTCCGAGTCGTATCACATTACTGAGCAGCATGTTCTTATACCCTCATAAACGTCAAGGTACAACGGACGTGGGTCCTTCTTGTATTTCACACTACCTTTTGTCGTCCTCTATTAGAGCCTTCAATGTTAACTGTGAGATTTCATTATTTATACCCACTATTGGGATTTGGGAAACGTTTTGCAACACGTTTTGAACAAAACCTTAGATATTAAAAAAAATGTTTCTAAACCAGATACTTGATGAGACGAATGTCGTGATGTTGTTAAGACAGGTCTGAAGTCAGGAATTAAAAGATTTAGAAATTTAAGAGCATACAGTTGATTAAAACACAATGTATAAATTATATTATTTAACACAACGCTTCGAATTCTCTAGCAAACTAAGTCACGTTTCTACAAAGTTATTGTTCTGTATTTAGTTACTGATATTGGAATATAAGGTAAACTACATTGAATTTCGTAACAGATATTTAGTTGCAATTAAGGATCGCAAACTATCACATCCCACTCCTTGGTAACTTCATTAGGCTTCTGCAAGACGGTTTCGTATATCCTGCGTGGTCATACATTATAGCTATTCTCTAACTTTGAACCTCTGGAATTAGAAACTCATATCAGACGAAGATCTCTAATAATAAGTAGCGTATAACTTTTCGTGCGAAATCCTAAAGATAAGTGATACCGAATGTATTTTCAAATATTCTTATGATGTAGATTTAAAAAGACACAAATTTTTTGCAACATCTGGTTCTGTGTTATGCACAGTTATGTTTCTAAGATGTTTTAACACGTTTTTTCTTGTTTATAACTAACGCTTACAATGTTTACTTGTAGATATAAGTGACATATCACACTAGCGGATTGCGAGCGGTTTCAAAGCGG
>CAJQZN010030100.1:0-10064 GCA_907164685.1 Colias eurytheme | reverse complement strand
TAAGGCATAATTCCCTCGCGAATTCTAAAACGATTTAAGACTCTTTTGGAAGTTATAAGCCGCTGAATTAAAACAATTTTACTTACTTGGCATTTTGGCGGGTTTCTTTTATCTAAAGACACTGGCTAAGGATTATGGCCCATGGTGATATTATTGTTTTAGAGTGGTTGGATTTGGTATTATGATGTACTTATTGCATTGTTAGTTTGAGTCTTTTGAGTTTTGAGATAGTGTCTGCTTGAATGTTGAATATATTTTGAGTGACATTTTTATTTTTCGATGCTTTCTTCTTTCATGTCAGCCATTATTTTTATCTGTATAATTAATAGTATGGCAATAGTTATAAGGAGTAAGAACCACAGTAAGAACTATATTAAAGTATTAGTACGAGTTAAGTTAAGCTTCGATGTTATAAGCTATTATAAGCTTCTGTAATTTTAGCAATTACCTATTTTAATAAAATATTACATATTTCTCGCGACATTCTATCATTTCTTTTTTCAAACCAAACAAAAATGAAATACAAATGATACAACAACAACAAAATGTTTGTGTTTCCGCGAAGATTTTTCCTTATGTTCCGACAAAAACAATAATCACACAATAAAATCAATATTTGATATTTTAGGACGTGTTCACAAGATATACGCGTGAGTTATTGCTACATAATGCGTTATTAACTGCAATTTTATGGCCGACTTGTCCCGTTTTATGGCTCATAATACGTTCGAGTAGTAAACCTTACTATATTCGTTATACCGTAGAAAGATTATTAAATATATTATATAATACTAGCTGCACTTCGCCGCGGTTTCACCCGCGTGGCTCCGCTCCTGTTGGTCTTAGCGTATTGATATATAGCCTATAGCCTTACTCGATAAATGGGCTATCTAACACTGAAAGAACTTTTAAAATCGGACCAGTAGTTCCTGAGATTAGCGCGTTCAAATAAACAAAAAAACAAACGGAAGACCGCTTTATAATACAAGTATAAAAGTATAGTTATCATTATAATATAATTGCATTTTACGAGATGCGAAAACATATTTTTACGTAATAATCTTCCATCATCACATCATAAACACCATAATATTAAGATTAATATAAAGAAGAAAGATATACTTTTAAGATTGTTCTCATAGATAAACTCAAAAGCTCATAAGCCGATTTTGAACATTATCATATCTGCAGTAAAAAGCTCTCTCCAGGAACGTATTGCTCCTGCATGATAGGCTATATTTCTTTTTGGTTTATCCCGGGGAAATGAATGGGCGAAGCGAGAGTAAGTTCAAAATAATACAAAATTATTTTCATTTACGGGAACATATTGATTTATAATATATTATGTTCTATGGTATTGCAAGCGAATAAGTATCTATCAGTCTTAACTTTTAAGTGCTTTGCTGGACCTAAACTTTTGTATTGGTCTCCGAGGAAATGGAATACGGAATTGGACTAAGGTAAAGTTACAAGAATAATTATGGGGTTAAATTGTACCCATGGGATACCATAAGATGAATCTAAACTCGCGAAATCGAGACTTAAAGTTAATCCGGTACTATTATGCTATCTATGTACCATAATCTCATTATTTTTAAAAGGCTTAACTTCCATATCCTGCTTTTTTTAATACTTTGTCCAAATTATGTACAATATAATCTAGGAACGTGTCCAAATCATCAAAAAGATAGTTCTCTGAGAGAACATAATTCATTCGAACATCAGAAAAGCATATCCCTAAAGTGCTGGTAAAACGAATATCTGGCTAGTCAAAGTGCCGCACGCCACACTAGGGACCAAAGATCTGACATTTATGACACATGTTACCTTATTACAGTGTGGAATCTACTACAGGTAGAATATTGTACCCAAAAATTTCAAGCGAGCCGTATACGATACCTATATTTAGCTTTACGACGCAAACAAGCGAATTCCACGTATTACCTGCAGAATATTAAAATATAAAGGAAACGCGAACGTTAGGGGTGTTTTGAATAATAATAATATAAATTCTCTCCCATCTTGCTAATCTCGACGCGTGATTAAACGGCCTTTAATTAAACATTCTTTATGGCGCACAATGGAGATATTTTGAATTTCAAGTCTTTACTAAGTTCGAAGGTGAATGTGACGCAGTTATTGTGATATATTAATCTATATAATATTACGTCAAGGATTAGAGTAGGTAGGTAAGGTATGTTACCTAATTGCAGAATTCTGTGTAGGTATATTATTGTATTTCAAATATACCGTGCATATTTTTATCACTATAATATAACTAATAATACGAAAGCGGGACGTTGATTTTCATATAAAATGACAAGTTTTAACAATCAGACGTTAGAACGACTTGTAAGAAGACCATAATATTATAAAGTAGGTAAAATGCAGATGGTTTATTGATACCTTAAAACATTTCATCTAATACGATGTCAGGTGCATCAAAGGATTCAAATAAGAATGGAAATCGATATAAATTAATTAAGAAAGGCGCTAGACGTGAATTCAATAAATTCTTGTTTTATTACATTCTGTTTTATTAAACGTTTTACAGACAAGACTCATTGTAGACAAGTATTAAAGATAAAGTAACTATTAACTTTCAGATGTACAAATAAACTATACTAGCTGCGCTCCGCGGTTTCACCCGCGTGGCTCCGCTCCTGTTGGTCTTAGCGTGATGATATAAAGCCTTATAGCCTTCCTCGATGAATGGGCTATCTAACACCGAAAGATTTTTTTAAATCGGACCACTAGTTCCTGGGATTAGGGCGTTCAAACAAACAAACAAGCAAACTCTTCAGCTTTATAATATTAGAATAGAAGTACAGATTACTCGAATTCTTAATAAAACTATACATCTTTTGCTGTAAAACACAATGTTATAGCAAAGAAAGTTATGATTTAAACTAATAAAAACTGAATTCAGACGTTACAATAAAGTTATTATAGACAAAAATATAATCCAAGTTCTAATAATAAATTAACTTTCTTCGACAGTCTGAGTGTCTATGCTATTTTTGTCTGTGACTGTTAATAATTGTCTTAGTTGTTTACAGTTAAAGTTATTCTGGGTGATATCACGAGAAGTTGGCAAAAAATAGCTGGTGTGTAGGCAAAGTGTAGGCTAGACAGTCGTAAGCATTGTCGTAAGTAACAGACTTCTGATCTGAATGAAGTGTGAAAATACTGAAATATTATAGAATAATTAATATATTAAGAAATTTAATTTATATTAAAATTTTATATCATAAACGTAAACGTTTATTTCGCGAACGATATGTTAATAACAAATAACTAAAGTCGAGCCTAATTTTTAATAGATTTTATGCGTCGTTAAAATATTCACTATAGTCCTATAAAGATGCCAAATATTCGCTATACCTACTGTGTTCAGAAAATGCAGTTTTAACTTTATTTCTAATCTGTGTTAGAATATCGTGGTTTTACATGGCTATGTACAGTAATGGTCATCGATTTTACAAGAAATACATACCTATTATGCTCTATATAAATACGTTTTATTAAATTAATGGACATTTTTATTTTGTCTTAAACTTTTATGGTTATCGGACAACTTAAGTATACAGGGTTATTTGTAAAACACCGGCAACCTCGCAGGACAAGATAGCTAACATCATAAGAAACAACATCTGTTCTACGACTTTTGGCATAACGCAATAAATTATTTTTAAATTATTTTTTAAGCTTTTATTGTACTCTCTAACATATTTTGTAAGTCTATATTCTATTCATTATCGAAAGGACGACGCGACGCCCCCTTTCCCCTCTCGTTCGCTAGAATGCGCGTAGAGTTTATAATATTCAAACGGAAAATTAAATGAATATTTATTTTTGTATGAAAATAAAATCTCACAAATTATCAAAAGTCGTAGAACAAATCTTGTTTTTTATGATGTTAGCTATCTTGTCCTGCGAGGTTGCTGGTGTTTTACAAATAACCCTGTATAAATCACTCCTGAGTCCTGACTCCACTTAGGTATACTATCTGTAACTTAATTTTATACAATAACACATGTAAATAAAACCAAACAGTCTCAACATATTTGATATGTACGCAAAGAGAACATCTCAAAAACGCCACTTCACAAACAAACATTTAAAACTCGTAAAACAGAGTTTTTAACTCGACATGTTTATAACTCATTGCTTAGTAGCAGTCCATATAAAAGATATCTATTAGCCAGCAACTGGATTTTGTTTAAATGTTTACATTGATCTAAATAGGTTAAGGTCGGTGAGAAAAGACTTCTAATCTAGTCTATTCTTGTAATATTTACGTATATTGGAAAATGTTTAAATTTGAAAGTATATTCTTTTAACGGACAGGTTAAAATTTCGTTTTATAGATGTATAGATGTTTCGATTTATAGATGTTTTATAGATGTTTCATAACATACATAACATGTAGATTGTAGATATGTATATCTAGGTGTATAAAAATATTTATAGATACATATTATATAATAATGATTTTATAAAATACAACTAGCTTTTCCCCAACACTTCGTTCAACTCGAATCTTCCTGAAGAACACAAATTTCATTTAAATCGGTCCAGCTGTTTAGGAGTTTGAAATATATTACATAATGTAATACATGCATAGAAAATAAATACATAAATAATGTAATTAAAAAGCTAATAGAAGTATCAGCCAGTAAAAGCTGTAAAATAACAGATGTCATTAGTGTTATGCGTAAAATTCAGTTCATCTATAAATAAACAGACAGACAGAAATGCGACACATATATAAATAAGTGGCGACTGTCTGTTTTCATAAGATTATGATATTTTGTGTACATATATCATAATGACTGATGGGTTAATTTTGTGTATAGGGACCACTGAAAGTCAGCGCTGTATTTTGTGAATGCGATCTCAACAATTGCTGCGCTTGTTCGACTTTTCAAAGCATATTGCAATTGTTTTAAATATCCTTATTCTTCATATCTAATTGTTCTACGTAAGTTTTTTTGTGTGTTTGGTACGCGCACGGTGTACGGAGACGACGAAATATACATATTTTCTTTTATATAGCTTCTCGTGTTGGTTTTTCCAAAATAAACATACATTTTAGTAATATATATTATTATTGGCTATCAAATTGAGTCTTGGTAACTTGAATATATGAATATTATTATGACTACCACAATATTCGGGTCACAATCATAAAAGAAGACCCCAGGGTCTTTTGGCATACATTGAGACATACTTATATTCAACAGGCAGAAGCCCTTTAATGAATTTTAATGTGATCTGGGACTTATTATTATATTCTTGTGTAATAATGTCCTATAATATTTATTTATTTATTATTTATTTTTAAAAATTATTGTAACTAATAATTGTAGATCGATACTAGGTGTACCTACTTGGTATAAGGCAACTTTTGTGTTTGAATAATTACCTTGTATTTACATCGCCTATCTTAAATCAATCCTTGCAAAAACTCCAAACATTACGGCCATTTCATTAATTTATACTCTATTACTTTATTAACAAAGTTCCGAATACTTACAATAATTAATTGGTGTATTTGAATTGTTTTATCAAAAGACCCCAAGTTGTAGTGCCTGGAATATCTTTAAATGACAAATGATTGAATAGGAACGTAGAGTGAGAATGAACCATAGAGGAGGCACTAAAATGACAAGGAATGCGTGAGAGAAATACACTTATGACTATAAAGCTAAGAGCAAGAGAGACAGAAACATTGTTTTTTGTTTCTCTCATGTTATGCGATTTCTTTTGTTGGGGACAAAGGCAGTTTGTCCCAAACAAGCGGCTACAGTCCATTGTTTTGCTAGTTTTCTGTTTTTTCTCGCTGTTAAGTGACTTCAAAGTTTAATAAACGTTGACAGTGATCTGTTTTAATCCGACTTTAAGTGAAAATATGGTGCGTTGTAGTGTGATTGGTTGTAAAAATCGGCCGGAACGAAGATTACCAAATATTACCTTTCACACGTAAGTAAACTTATTTGAAGTATATTGTTTTATAGAACTGGATATAGTTGATACATTTTCATTAACTCTAATGTGAAATTATCTACAAATATATAATATTTTCATCGAAATAGACGTAAACATTTTTTTGTGTTATCCGACTAAATTACGAAGTGTTCTTGTTATTCAGGACGCCATTTGTTTTTACGTAGTTTCAAATTTATGGTATAATCATGTGATTAACATTAGGGATACCAGTACAGGGTAAAATTTTCCCCAAAATCGTGAAATGTTTTTTTAATATTAAATGTTAATGTTTGTGTAAAGTTTGTTACACGGTTCGGTTTTCCGGTTCAGCTTTCCTCATTTGCATTGGTTTAAGTATTTTTTTTTTCAATGTCGGTTTTTTTGTATATTCCAGGTTACGATGCACATCATAACGCTGAAGACTGCGAAGCTGGCCCTTCCACACGAGCTGCAGCTGCCACTGAAGGCAGCGAGGACCCTGCCCCGTCAGGAGAGGCGGTGTTGGAGTAAAATCCGGAAGGCCACCCCCCGCGCCTTCCTCACCGAGGTGCGGCGCGCCTTTATAAGAACGAACGAGCGGCGGAGTCGTCCATTTTCGTCTGCTACTCGCGCGCACATTATCGCGGACCCTCTGCCCATTTATTTCTACCGTCATTTTGCTGTTCATTTTCAAATAAATGTATTTCGTTTAATTTGCTTTTAATTTGAACTATTTCCAGTACGTTTTTATTAGACTACATTTACGGCTGTATCTTCTAATTGCGTTGACATAGAAATTTGATTTTATTACTGCTTAAAGGTATAATAGACCTAAGTTTTTGATGTGAATATCAATTATTGAATACCTACATTACATTTGCGTTCATGAGTAAAGGGGTTATAAGATTAATATTTTTTTTTATATAATGTAATAAAAAATTCATGTTTTTCGTAATTATTCCCGTATCTGTTTTATAAGATATTATTCTGTCTTCTGATTCAAATTCAATTTGAATCTGAATCAGAAGAAATAGCAATTAAAACCGCATATTCTGAAACTAGCAACTACTTGCAAGGGAATCACAACCTACAAGGTACTCCCCACGTCCTATAGCACAGACAAAGAAAAAATTGCTACAAGCAACATTTAAAGATACAACATAATAAAACAATTAGGTTTGTTCGAAGCCCTCGGTGCGCGAGTCCGACTCGCACTTGACCTTTTTTGTCCTAATTTTACTGTATTTTCTATTATTATTTACCATTGATTGAAATGATATCTAAACTTTAGCCTTGTTTTTTTATAAAAAATATATGAACTGGGATATTTCGATATTTGTGGTTAATTGCGAGAAGTGTAAAAGCAAAAGTTGTAATAAATATTTTAAATACCTACAACTTTACCATTAAACTTTATTCCGCAGTTATAGTTTTTTTAATCCCGATCTCAGATCGATCGTAAATAACTTTTCCTCTAATTTTTGTTACCTATATTCTCTTCCGTTTGAAATTGATTTCATTGTTCTATAATATTACTTTTATGTTTCAAAAGTTAATAAAAAATCATGTTGAACAATATTACTTTGTTAATTACAAAAGTTAATATTAAATTAGTGGTCCACTTAGGTCGTGCACATGGCCCAGGGGGGGGCATGGCCCATGACCCCCATGACCCCCCCCCCTGGATCCGCGCTTGTACCGGCCGGCCGCCCGGCTATATATTTTATACCCGTGCGAAGCCGGAGCGGGCCGCTATGTTTTTATATACAACGTTCACAGTTTTTCTGTAGTGTATTTAGTATCAGCATTGCACCCGTGCGAAGCCGGGGCGGGTCGCTAGTTAAGTTAATAAATAACAAAATCTTTTCAAATCTGTCTTTTTCTTCATAAACCTATCTTACAAAAAAATACCCAAACATTTATAGATATTTTG
Source organism: Colias eurytheme (assembly GCA_907164685.1). Taxonomy (NCBI): domain Eukaryota; kingdom Metazoa; phylum Arthropoda; class Insecta; order Lepidoptera; family Pieridae; genus Colias; species Colias eurytheme. Next base: position 2,161 of record CAJQZN010030100.1, on the reverse strand, counting down.
CCAGTTTTTCGGATAAAAAGTTTTTGTAATAGTTGGCAACATTGACGTAAGGATTCGCCATCTCGTTCGGGTATACGCCGATGTCGTCTCTAGTACATTCTCCCTCTACGAATAGGAATGATTACTTCAAGCTTTCTGGGCCTTTTGTCACAATCTGTTGTTGAACAAAACAAAAGAAGATTACCGTTTCGTCATTTCAGCCGTGGTACGTCCACTGCTGGACGTTATATTGCCGTTTATACACAAAAAATGGTAGTAAGTAGTATACTAATTTTAAATAGTTATTCACCCGTTATTTTTTTTTTTAATACGCTTTTGACAACACATTTTGACAGCTAATATCCTACTCCAAGAGACAAATCCGACAACCTCCGAAACATTAAAATCCCTTCAACCGTCTCTGTTATTTAATTAGAAGATACCAACTGTTTGTCGTCGAAAATGGTGCAAACAGGACCTTGTAAGTAAAGACTGTAAATCTCTTGGCTTGCCTGTCATGGTCATGTATCTTTTGGACCGTAATAGGCAGACATTTCCAGAGTATGTAGGTATTATAATGGCCGCTATAACAATAAATAAGATCTTCTAGCTGACAGATAGTTGAGAAGACTAGTTTATTGAATACATTTTTGGGTTTAAAATCTTAAAATATGTACTAATAATAATAATTAATTAGAAAACGCGTAGGACGCACTTATCTAATATCTATTAAAGGTAAATCATTTCTTCTGTATTATTTTTAGGTAATATTTAACTACACATTGAATTATACATTTTGAAACAAGGTATTCCTACGTTGGTTATTATTATATAACATTATATAGGTAATTTCTCAGTAGAATTACGGAATTTGGAATTGTGCCCAGATTAACAATAAGCCCTTATTACGTGAACGAAGACTATAAGCAAACGTAGGTGTACTATTGGGTCACTTATGAATACTAAGAATTACAAACATATAATATTAAATTAAGGGAAATAGGTAATATGAATCATATTAATATTATGACATTACTTTTATAATATCATCTTTAATTTAAAGATTTGTGATGTGATCAATAATAATTAGAACCGAGATATTTTAACTTGTGTTATGGAAATCTTGCACATAAAAGCGATAAGTTAAATTTCCCCCCTATAATCCCAATGCTTCAAAAATTTGACGCGAAGCGAAGGCGAAGCGTAGGCGTCGTGAGGCGAATCACCAATGTTTTACCTTTTACAAGGCCATATCATTTTTAAACACATCTTATTGAAAGTGAATAGAGATATAAATCCCGTTTACGAGTTTCTTACAAGGAATGCGACAAGCTGATTTACACCTCATATAATTTACTTTATGTGTGTACCGAAATAAATAGTATTTAGGCGCCCGTTACTAAATCTAGCTTGCTAAGTGTTCAGTTATTTAACCCGTAGAAAATGTAACCTTTACATGTAGTTGGATAGGGTAACTAGTGTTAGAAAATTCGAGAAACAATTATTAATGTTTACAAACAATTAGTAGTAAATGAATGTCTCTAACTTCGGCTTTCATTCTTTACTCTATCTTTACGTCCGCGTCTTCACCCGCTTTGTCAAAACCTAATAAAATATAATATTATGCTTTCCTCGAGAATCACTATCACTATCTATTAAAAAAATCGTATCAAAATCAGTTGCGTAGTTTTAAAGATTTAAGCATAAATAGGGGCGGAAATATACAACGACAGTGATTTTGTTTATATTATATGTGATACTATATTGTGATATATCTGTAAGATTCATGTTTTCATTCAATTTTTGTTTCACAAGAAATTAAAAATTTGCAATAATTAATTTTGCATTTTCTGGGTGTTTCTTCGTAATTGCTTTGATTTGTTATGTATTCAAAAACTATACCAAAAGTATTATACAGTAAAATAGTCCTACCGTTTTAACATAGCGTGACTGAAATAGCTTGTTTTTTATTATCAGACGACATTTTTAAGAATCGGGTATAAATATCAGGTTATTTATAAATCATGGACAAATGAGTCAAGATCATAAAAATTTCAATATTGTGAGTCACTTTTAAAATGTTAATAATTTATAGTCTTTCGTGAGAAATTTTATGAATTTTGAAAATTTATTACTGTTGGAAAAGGCAAATATTATAATCTGTATTTTGGTTATTGTATAG
>CAJQZN010030097.1:0-13703 GCA_907164685.1 Colias eurytheme | reverse complement strand
CAGTCATCGGTGACTTGACGGTGACTGATGTGTGTGAGTGCACCCTTAATGTCTTATCTGATAGAGCCTTATTAATTGGAAGCTTTTGTTTTAAATTCCTGTGTTTACCATTCGATCACAGAATACATAATAGTAGCTAAACGCTACAGAACGGACACTCTCCGCCTCCCGCCAAAATTAAACTTACCTCACCCCCGCGCGATCAGACATAAATTGGGCCATATTTTTCTGCAAGGACGATACGCAACGAAGATTGACAACATTAATCAAATTGACTTAAAGTAATTTTATTATTTTGGATTTGTGATTATCGTTTTTAATAGAAAATGGTTAGATATTGTGCTGTTTACGGATGTATTTCATCAGAAAAACGCGAATTTTTTTTTACGCTAGTCACAAATGTGCCAACCATAAAGCGTTAACACACACATTTGCAGTCTCTACAGTGTGACTGTCAAAACGATCATTTTGTATGGAGTGTCCGGGGTGTGATTCGATGTGTACTATCTAGGTAGGTACCTAATGAAAATATACACTACCAATTGCGACCCTCCGATTTTTTTTGGGAACCACGGTTTGAAATACCTTTAGCATTAAGCTTTACCTTAGCATTTCGTTTGTATAATACCTACGTATGTTTTAATATAATATTACTTTAAACTTAAATTCAGGAGCTGTAACACGTTCGAGCCAAGAAACAACAGCAATTAGACTCCAATCTCCAAGTTTGCACATTCATAAAATTTGGGCTTAAGCGGTGACTGCTAATACCACAAATATTAAAACATGTTATCTTAATACTCTAATTAATGTTATTTAAGGTAAATATTTCGTTAATTTATTCATTAGCGAGACAAAGGAATGCAGGGCAGTATTACGCAGTTGTAACGTGCATTTAATAGTACCTACGTGATCACAACCCGAGGATATGGCTTATTGCAATTATTTATGCTAAACATATTGTTAGGCTCTGTAAGTTCAATGTCGATTAGTGTACTGTGTATTATGACGAATGAAGGTACTTCTTAGTACCTTGTAAAATTAGTATCTCTTTGTACCATATATTCAGCAATTTATTATAATTATACGGTTTATACTATTTCCATAAAGAATCAATTAGTAGTACTCGTAGGTAAGAGGTACATAGACGCAAAATTACGAAAAAAAATTGTATATCTACTAAACAAGAATTGAATGTGGAAGAGCCAATGAATTGGAAAAGATCAGAGACTATACAATGAAAATGTACCTACAGAATATCTTAAATTTTTATAAAGTTCCACAAACATTATAAAGACGGAGCATTGAAATCCGCAGATTTGGACACTTATTTTTGTTAAGTGGAAACTCGACTTGTAGGAACTGCATTAACTTGATACGAGTAAATGCATACTGCAGTCCCGTTAGCGAAAAGCGAAAGGTTGGAGAGGTACAATCTTGCTTTAAAGTTGTCCCTTTGCGCGACATTCTTGACCTATTTCAGAATTCAACAGCATAATGACTGGTGTATTGCCCTATACATTAATATATCTATTATATATACTAAGGACAGAAAACAAAAACGTTGGTAAAGGAGAGGCAAGAAAATATAGATAGAGTTATTATGTTCTGCAATCAATAAATAACTTAAACTTCTATAGGTGCAATTTAAATATTTGTATTTACAGGAAAATTCGGGAAAATATCTTAGAGAAAATTCTGCTAGATTTTTATTTCAACGTTTCTCACTATATCCAGGAAACAAGAAATTTAATCTTACCTAACCTATACCAATTCTAACACCGAGACCTTACATTATCATTCCCAGTACATGCAATCGAATCCGGGATTAAGAAATTACAGCCGAACCCTGAAAATGTGTTACCTATTCCGTTTTAGTGTAGATACACATTAGGGTGATCTAAAAAAACTCTATGTGAGTAGATATGGATAACCATTAACTTGGAATCAAAAAGGGCAACTTGGTACGTAACTACCTACGTCTATAGAACCTATCTTTATAGAATATTCAAGATATTATGTGATATAATCGTTAATACGGGATATCGCCAATGTCACCGGAGCGTTTAGAATTTCTAAGATTTCCACGATTTCCAGTACCTACTTAACTTGCTATGAAGTTTTATTTTGTTATTAATAATTTAATGCCTGTTTTTGTTTAAATCGGACCAAAATTAAATCATTCTGGCAAACAACTGGGCAACGACTGGGCAAAATTGTGAAATGAGTATCATATATCGTGGGGATTTAGGTTGTTTGTACCGAATACTTTTCCTGTCGTAGTCTTTAGTGATAAATTTTGCCTGATAAGGGCAAGAAGCAGTGTTTTAAGAAACATCATCTCATCAGATATATCATCAATAGTCCTAAAATTGGGAGCCCATTAAACATTTCACGTACGATACCTATGCAGTCTATTGTCTGCGTTAACATATTTATAAGAGTATATGATCCCATTCAATTAATCATTTTATTTCAGGCATGCGCAAACCCCATTCAAAGCCATGTGCATCTTGCAATGAATGGAGTAGTGATTCTAAAAATAGCTCGGGGACATTTACACGGTGTACCTCAATGGAGCCTCCCTATCTGAAATAGGGCACTGTGTCGACTGTGACGTCACAGCTACGTCAGATGGACCCCGGAAACTGGGTCATAGTTCAAACGTCCTTTGTGCACTACGCGCATCGCAATAATCGTAATTACCTGAATTTGGAATTTGTACAGCAGATAAGTCAAGATAAATTATTTTTATATGATCTTTGAGATGTACCACCTAGTATTAATTTTTGCTTTATAGTTCTAGAATTATAAACGAGCCCAGTTGTAAAAAACAATAACTTACTACCTACTAGTGCGAAATTAGAGATGAAGAGTTATTTGCTGCAAAGTTTATATATACTTGTAGCAAAGGATCCTGACTCCAAATTTTCACGATTTTTAAGATTTAGATTTCTGTTTGTGCCTTTCGGAATATTTCAAGGACTTGATGGGGTCAGTAGGTAGTTAAAATTTTATCAGACTTGAATGTCACACGTTGGTAATGGAATAAATATTTGCCGAAAATAACAATTTTATTCTGTGTTCTCATGACATTTAGGAACTATACAAAATTTTCCATTAAGATAATACGACGATATAGACCAAATACCAATATTTATCAATGTCATAAAACAAAGATGGTGGACAAATTAAGACGTGCAGTCCATCTAATCTTTAGGAACCTACTTAATTCCACCGCTTTTCGTTCAACTTCCACAACCGAGCACGCGACCAATTCTTGCGTGCCAAATCTTTAACAATAAGGCATCTTAAATTCGTCATCGTCAACAATGGCGCTCCACTCCACATTATACAGCGAAGTCCCGACAAGCGACAAGGCATAAAGCTGCGACAAAAGCAATGAGCACTTGACTCAATAGCTAAAGTAAATTCCATTGTATCGCGGCCTGCCGAGTGGCCTTGGAGTCCGACTAGGTGTTTGCGATAGGAGTTCTAAATGTTTAATAATTTGCTCGACAATAATTGGAGGACCGTGTTTCCAAATGGCCGATGAGGGACTTACGTTTCTTTTTCTTTATTAACTCTTTTTCTGGGCTGTCACAGTTGCTTTATTTCAATGTACCCACATAACACAATAAAAAAAACGTGTGGCACTCGGGGACTGCCGCGGTAAGGCTATTGCATAGCAAGCCTTCAAGCCACACCTCGCCCGTGGGGAGCGTGAGGTTTTTTCGTTACGGAATTTCTAGATTCGGTCCCCGCGCTCAAGGCCTGCGATAGAAGCTATGCAATAGCTTAAAAATATTTGTTTTCTTAGTGATGTAAAAAAGTAATATTTTAATTGGCTTACATTTCAGTCGCGCGAGTCTTGCGGCTTAAAGCTGGTAGTGAACAAAATATATAGGAATGAGTGTTCTCATGTGAAAATGCTACACTTCAACATTTAACTAATAGCAGACAATGAAAACGATGGATGGGGAAAATCACATTCAAGTGACAAATGAATACTGACCAACCTCTGGTTAAACTCTTTCAATTTGCATATTTAAAGGCCATACAAGACCTTACAATAATTATGTACTGAGCCCTACTAAAATAGTTATTTTGTTGTTATATACTTCTGACGTCGTGGATATATTGTTTTCATTAGAAATGCATTTACTACTATAATTTCATTAAGGTAATCCAAATTGTAATAGTTATAATATGGATCAGTGCACTACTCAGGAAAGGTAAGTACCATCCGTCTATTACATAAGGTTAATACTGTGAAATATGTATTAAGGTAATATAAATCTTTGCCAATAACAAATATAGATTATTGTGCAGATAATGTGTCCATAAACATTTAAATTTCATGATATTTGACAGTAAGATATTTTATATTTCCTGTAACCCTAAACACAATAATAATATAAAAATTTGTGAGTACCGTTAATAGTAAAACGGCATTTTGTATCAGTCCTGTGAGGTTCAATGATTACAATTTTTTTAACGTTGTAGAAAAATGTATCAAAATAATATTAACATTTTGTAAGCATGCCTATGCCAAGAGACAATTAATAACTAATTTAATAACAATTTGTTCCTACATACAAATTTTCAATGTAGGTAATAAATTAGGTTACAATTTGATTGAATATAATATTTATTTCTATCTAAACTATAAAATGGGTAGCATGGAAATATTCTATAAATTTATTCAATATCACATTTACTTTTAAGCATTCATTAAAATATGTATTAATAGTTTACCAACTTTAAGAATATTTTTAAATAAAACATGGGAAGAATTTATCAAACAAATGAATAAATTAAGGAATGGTTGGAGATTATTCAATGAGACAAACAATACTACAAAAAATAATAATAAGTTCTTTACATTATAAATGTTAAAACCTAAGTAATTGAGATTCAATTTAAAATGCAGGTACCAGTATATCAATGCATTTTTAAACGAAAATATTGTAGTTTAATTCAGAAACTAAAAATATAATTTTCTGATTTCTCGTTTATTAGGAGTGGATATAAAATATTAAGATAATTCAGGCTAATGGAATTGAATTATTTGAACGAAAACTAGGTCAGGTTTGATTTGTAGTGTACATAATATTTTCTATGAATATTTTATTGTTTAAAAATCTTTCATGTTTTCAATTTGAACCGGTATAGTTGATTACATAATTAAGTCTGAAGAAACCTTAAAAATATTTCTATAATTTGATGCAGATATATTTGATAAAATAACTGTACAATATTAATTAATAATATACGTAGTTTACCGAAGTAATTACTTACCTACAGAGGTTCGATGTCAATGACGAGCAGGAACGGAGCCTTTGCACTTAAACTAAGGTTTATTCATGAACATTAGACCGAAAATTGTAAAATTTCAATAATAACTGGAATAAAATAAGTTTTAAAATAAATTTTTAAAATAGTTTTTTGTCATGTTTTTGCATTTTTGATTTTGATTTTTGTGTCAAATTACGATTGGACTACGACGGGCGGTCAAGTTAGAAAATTAAATTGTCAGTGTTACCTTTCAGAAATATTCAGAAATATTTTCGTAGGAAATTTATTACACAATAAAATACAAAATATAGAAAATATAAAATATTTAATAAATTTCATTTAAACATCATTATATTATAAATATTTTTTTTATAAAACTGATGAAACATTGAAAAAATTGTGAAACTGCCATCTATGTTTAACAAAGATTAACCCAAGTAAGACAGTCTTAAAAAGATGTGAACTAAGTTTATCAAAAAGTCCATAGATGGCGCTTTACTAAAAATACTTAAACTATTTTATTTTTCATGTTTTCTAAAATTTGACTGTTCTATTATTTGTAATAACATATAATTTCGCAACATCAAACTTTCTACTTGCGCAGAAATTACCAGTATATGTGTGATCGTATAAAAGTTTACTGCCAATAAAAGATACTGCGAAAAGGCAAACCAAGAGAAGAGCACATATAGTTGGACATAAAATGGCACCAAGTTTTCCAGTTGATCGTACTGATCCAATTTCTGAATCAGTGTCGCTGCGTCTTTCAGATTCCTTTGTCATGGCTGAAAATATATAAAGGAGTAACAAAACGGAAAAATCATAGGAAATCGCAGTAGATAACAAACCAGACTGTTCAACAATTAGGTAGGTAACGAAGTACCTACTTAGATATAAATTTGACAAAAAAAATATTAAAAAAGGTAGGTGGGAAAGAACTACTTATTTAAATTATTAACGCATAAGTGAATCCAATAAATTGTATCTAGCCTTACAGCTTCACATCCACAGGTGTGAAACACAACAGAATATATATTAACTTACCTTTTAATAATAATATTTTTCTTAGTGGTTCCTCAAAGAAATCAAAGAAAGAAATTAAAACATTTTTTTTATTAAAATATTCAACAGATTTTCATAACTCTATCAAGATTGACAATATTTTTTTTTCTTTTTCTTACAGACAGAACACTAAAAGAACATTTATACGGCTAACCCTACGTTCACACGGTATCGCGGTTTTCTCTGAAATCGATTTTTTGCAGGATTGGGTTTAGTGGTAGGTACCAGTATTTTTTTAGAACATGAACGTGTTCAAATAGTCAATTTCTTAGAGCGGCCGAACATGGGCAGCTCGAGCAGTTAACGGCTGAGCGACGCGGTACACGGACTGCTTGAGCGGTCGGTCGTTGACTGCTCGAGCTGTCGCTACAAACCGCGCAGTTGACGGCTTGAAGCGGTCGCGACTGCTCCAGCAATCATGTGTACGGCAGTGAATGAATGTCTAAAGTTCACCGCGCGGTAACGGCTTCAAGCCGTCGGCGTCAACTGCTTGAAGCGGTCCGTGTACGGCCGCCCTTACATTTATGGTATTTTTTTCACAGATTCTCTTTTAATTTCTAAACGAATATTATGCGTATCAATGTCTATGGCTTCTTTCAAGTTTCAACTGAAGTAAGAATTTAATTTACGTGGAAATAATTTAATTACTTATTCGACATGAAAGTTCAGCTGTACGTTTTAGCGTTTTCATTTCTGACTATTAGTTTCTTTGTAAGTTTTCTTTTTTTATTAATTCACGTCGACCCCGGCTTGAGGAGTGTTCCAGAAAAGGCTTCTATTATGATGAAATATTATGCTCATGAGGACATGAATATCGATTTGGTAAATAATTGGTGCAATGTGATAGTGATACACAATCGTTTTACAAAAAATACATTGTATTGTATTTGTTTATTAGTGCATAAGCATGTGTGTTGTAAGCTGTGTATGTCATGATTGATCAGTTTTATGCATTCGATTATTCGATATTTAATTTTCGATGATTCCTTGGACTCAACTATTACAGGCTAAGTGAAAACGTGGACTCTTAATTTCTAGCTAAATCTTTGGTTTTTGTGAATTACATGAATAATATTATCTTTGTATTTTGTTTTGTATGTACATATATCGTGTTTTAACTTATAAGCATAAGTGACATCTCTGGAGTCTGGCGAATGCTTTATTGATATACATAGTAGGTAATAGTCCTTGAGTTAGAGTTACCTTATCAGGCACTCAGTCAAAAATATTAAGCAGATAGCACGTCACGGTTTTTTATTTAGCGGAATAATTAGGTATTACATATTTTGTTAATTTTTTAATATTCATGAATTGACTTTCTTATAATTTCCTTTTATTTCAGCCACCAGAATTGTACATTGATAGCAAGAAGTTGGACCTTAACATCTCGCGATATATTATATAAATTGACTACACTAACATTGTAAAGACATCTTAAGAAGTAATTTAGCCAATAATTATATAAAAAAAAAAATGTTTCACTCTTCTGGTGTTTTTTTTTTATTATTTGACCGTGTTCGTGTTTATTATGACCCAAGTACGGCAAGCTATATCTACTCTATGTACAATATACATAATATTATATCAATGTGAAATTTCAGTCGACCCCATGTAAAAGTTTTGCAGAGAACAAAATATCAACAAATACTATCTTATATCATGGCTAAAAAATATACCATGAAAATGTAAATATTTGAACCATGATAGCAATCTAATTAGTGGTGCTACAGGCTTATAGAAATACCTAAGAGTCGCGTGTCTTATTTTGTTCGTAAGTTGTAAAATTCTGATGATATAAGCATTTATTATTGAATTGAAAAAAATATATAAGAAAACTTTAAAACTTTAACCAGGATGTGAATGAATAATATTTACAAAATTTACATATTGTTTGAAATTTGAGATTTACGATATCCGATACAACGATTAGTATCATAACATAGCTATAGACCTTGCCTAGATTTTCGACGCAGTTCAATTTAAGTACATAAAGACGACTTGAAGAAGATATATTAAAAAATATCTATGATATGATTTAAAACATAGATTACAAAATTTAAAATTTAATATTCTGTTGATAAAAATCTTTAAAAATAGTTGTTTTGCGATATGTAGGTAGTAGTAAAATTTGTATTTATTGAAGTGAAAACTTCTTTAGCGGCGTTGGGTATAAAATCTTAAAAAGTCGCGTCAGGACACGCCGAAAAAGCGTAAGACGCACTTTTTTTTTTAGCTTTTATATTCCATGCGTAAGACGGATACCATTCCAAAATATCAAACATGCTGAACGTTAATAATCAAGTTTTCACTTCTGCCGGCACTCCAGAGTGCAACCCGTCTTTTTTTATAAAATTACATTAGTCCCTATCGCACCAAGGCACGGTATTTTTTAAATATTTTAACCTTCTTAGGAAATAAATTAATATGATAATTTCTGACCTTTCTGACAGATTATGTATACCGTGCCCAATTTTTCGTATGTACCTCGTTAAACATAAGTGACGTTCAAAAGCAAAAAATATGAAGTTTTAAACTTTTTAACCAACGCTTTTTGTATTTTAATTTATAATTATAATTTAAAAAATTATGTCTAAAGGACAAATATTTATTGTTGCGACTTCAGGAATCATTCTGGTTTCTTTTGGAGCATTGTGTTATTTGATGACTATTGTAAATCCCAAGCCATTGAAAACAAGCCCTGAGGAAACCAGAAGATATAGCTCGGTGAGTAATTCTAATATAAGTATAGTAAAATTATATTTTCTGTGATAAAAGGTTAACCTTTCTCGTTATTGTATTAGATGGATAGGAACATTATATTTTTAAAGCTTCAATGTAAAAAAAACAAATATCGTCTTTTCAAGATATTTTTATTTCTGTTTTGTAGTTTCAAATGAAATTTATGTAACTTTAAACTTATATATAACGTAAACAACAATAGCGCGTCATTTCCTTTCCGTGTCCAATGCGTAGATTTCCATATATTTCTAAAAATAACCATTTATTTTTAAGGTTGACACACTTTACGTGAACGACTTCTTTCTTCCGAGCGATAATGTAGAGTATGGACTAGAAAAGGTTCCCGAAGGGTATGCGGAAATGATAAATATAACACAATTCCCTATAACCAGAATAATGCCGTACGTCCAAGGTCCATCTGGAACTATAACGAAAAGAGTTATGCCTCCTGTGTTTCCTAAGATAAACTACACGAACATAATAAATAATTTCACAAGAAGTAATAATGAAACAAATGCGTATTATTCCAACAGAGGTCAGAGAAGGTCTATAAGAGATCAAAATGATATAGGAAACCATATTAACAATCCCAGTGCTTTAATTCTGAAGATTGTGGATGAAGACGGAATTCAGAAAATAGAAATTAAAGTGGGATCGAAGTCGATGAATAAGAAGAAGGCTAGAAAATATAGAAGTTCCAGTCACAAAACAAAAAGTCAACTTTCTAGGTGGAATAAAACTAATTTAGCCAACCAGAATGATACTGAAGATATTGTCATATTGGCCTCCAATGATACGATTGTCTTAAATATAATAGGTGACTCAGTTATCTTGACCGGTGCAAATAAAGTGAAAATCGTTGATAGTGACGATAACATAAAAACTGATAATGCAACGACAAATGATACTGCATATTTTAGGAATGATATGGGTGGCGATGCAAATAATTCTCTAGATGAGAAGGAAAATTTTCGAATGTTTGATCTATTAAAAGTTAAAGAAGAAAATTCGATAAATATATCGGTAGTTAATATTGATGATCATCTAAATGAAACTGGTATTTTATTAGAAAATTTGAAAAATCTAACAAAACGCATATTAAATTACGAAGTTGATGACAAAAACTCTAAATCTGATATACGTGGAGTAAAGGATGTGAAAAATAACAATTCTGTCGTTGATCTTTTAATCCTCGAGGATTCGTTACGAGGGGCTTTGATGAATGAAAATGAACCGTTTGTGCTGAACGAAAATACTTTTAACAGCACTGAATTACGGTGAAAATATGTGATCAAAATTTATAGCCCCATATGAACAATGAACATCATTATTTGTTGTAATATTTGACTTTGATTTTGATTGTCTCAGAGGTGACCTCATTATGGGAAATGTGGCAGATGCATTTCACAACAGTTTTATAAAATAAATAAATAGATCTTTATATAATTACAATTACATTGACAATTTTGCATATATTTGGGACAATAAGATAACTATTTCAGTTTAAAAAAAGCATTACAATTCAACTATTTACGGTTCTTACTCAGATGTACACATAATCAATGCTTAAGAATGGGACTGTTCTGTGTTTATTGACTGATTGATTTTCTTTACTTTAGGTTTAATAGATGCCAGTGATCAACCACACCGAGACCTCTTTTTTATTTGCGTTTTCGTTAGATACCTCTCAATTCAGCTTTTTACTGTAGTACAAAAACAATTTTCGTCATATCCCATTACCCATAATTCCAACAATGTGCATGTTGTTGTTGTGCAACTGTTTATTTGGCCTACGGCACCGAAACACATCAAATTTACATATTAAAAGAGCAGTAGTCATCTAAAAGACATGATTAGAACATCATGTTATATTTTATGCATAATTGGCTTATCCAGTTATTTATTGTAACTAATGTCAGTTGCCACTATTTCTACTTTACCTTTAACGGCATTCAAACACATTAAACTGTCGCTAGTGTTTCAAATAAGACCTAATTTACAAATGTGGACCTAAAATATATATCAGTTGATTAATCTAGAGCAGAGTTTGGTATCTAATTAATTTTTAAGCACCTGCCCCTTATAAAAACAATTTTTATTGATTGGTTGTTGAATTAAGAAACGCATGGCCTTTACTGTTACTACGCAGAAATTAGTTTTTATAGGTACTAACTATAAGTCCTTGCTTTTCTCTGGTTTGTGTTATGAAAGTTTTATATGAGTATTGATCTATGGGTACTAGGTTCTAATAAACTTGAAACTATTCATTTAAAAGTAAATTTAAAGTTTATTTAAAGTTTATTAATACAATATGTGTTCCTCATAATCTGTGTATTCCAATCTAAGTGTAGAAAACAAAAAGAAAAGAAGACGGCTGTATGATTATATGCCCTTATTAAGTAGAGAAGTTCTAAAGGTATGCCTCTGTGCACTTGTCAATTAAAATTTGCTTTACATAGAAAAATTGCCAGGTGAACACGAAGTGAAACACAACAAAGTTTAAAATAGTAATGGTGGCAGTACACATTGGGCCAACGTGTTGGGCCAACGGGTTGGGCCAACGTGTAGAGAGCTACTTGGCGGTATGTTGGCTTCATTAGCCTAGTTGGCGCCAATATTGGCAGGCCAACCGAATGTTGTCGGTTTTTTGTGCACACATCAAAGGATCTTGGCGCGCTCCACAAACAGCGTTCACACGTTGGTGTCTTGTTCAGTTTGTTGTTACTCGTCAGCGGAGACAGTATCGTTGCGCGTCAATGAAATTTATGTTTAACCATGTTCCGATAGCGATGGCGGCGCCGAGGTTTTACAATTCGTAGATTTGTATCGACATGAAGGAATAATTTGGAATCCACGGCATGAACTACACAAAAATAAAACCATATGACTCAATAAATTAGATGTTCTATTTTCTATTTATTATATTATTCTAGATGTTTTTCTTATCTAACTTTCATACAATGCGATAAAAAAATGAATATATTTATAAAATGAGTAAAATAGTATTAAAAAGTTACTTGTTCTTAAAAATTAAATAACAATATACAATGAGCATTATTTTGTTCAAATTGTGCTTTATTACATAAATAATATTATCATTTAATAAAATAATATCTAAAATCTAATCTTTAAAGTTTCGTTTTATAGGTAAGTAGTTAAAATTAAATTAAATGTAAAATGTACACATTTTAAACATTTGAAAAAATCTAAACATAATAATGTTTTATTTATACAGTTATAAAAAAAGGACAATAGAGATTGGAAAATGGTATCATCGCAGACGGCAGAGTACACTCATTGTTATTGATGCACATGTACGTAATAATTAAACGCACTGTATATAATTAAATTGCCGCGGCTGCAAGAACTTCTACGGACTACGTCCATCTTTGAAGCGCCAATGCAGAATGATCAGTACGCCAATGTGTGAACAGGAATCTTGATATCCTTCATTTTTTCCCAACACGTTGGCCCAACGCCTTGGCCCCATGTGTACTGCCGCTATAATATTGGTATCATGAGCCATAAGGAACTCATAATAGCTGTGTTTTACCTGAAAATAAAACACATATTAAATACTTACCTATATTTGAAGCTTACTTCATTGAGAAGGCACCTAGCTTTTTCCGCCTATTCTTCCCTCTCTTTCCGTTGTATATATGCTATCTCTCTCGCACACCTCTCCACCAGGTGGCGGGGCGCACGATAATGTCGGGCGCTGGATGTTTTTCATTGAGTCGAAATCCACAACAGGTGGACGTTAAGTGTAAGCTTCAAATATAGGTAAGTATTTAATATGTGTTTTATTTTCAGGTAAAACACAGCTATTAAACACTTGACCGTAATTTGAAGCTTACTTCATTGAGACCTGCTTGTTACCCACCTGGTGTACAATATATGGACGCCAATGTGAATTTGAATACATAAGTATTAGTCAGTTCAATAAAGAAACGAATCTTCAATGGCGGCCAAAGCTGACTTTGACAGATGGTAGGATCATCAAAAAAGAAAATAAAAATAACGTAAATTGATAATTATTTTATTAATTATTTCAAATTGTTCGTTGACAAACTTTTTTGTTATTGTATTTGTGTATTTATATGAATTATCATATTTACGTATACAGAATGTAATAAAATCCCCATAATACTTGTAATAAGCCCATAAAACTGAACAACTTTTCCCAAAGAACATATTTTGTCAAATTCCAATAAAACATTATTTACTTTCGCAAATGCATAATTGACATTGTAAATTTATGATAAAAACTATTATAGGGAAAATCAAATACATTTTAGTGATTTTATTTTTCCATTTTTTTTTGCATACCGTACGGCCGTGTGTGAGCGAGAGGGAATGATAAGCGCCGCCATTGAAGATTCGTTTCTTTAAAGAACTAACTAATAATTACTTATTTCTTTATTTGAAAGAGTAAGGTGTGCAGATAGCATACTTACCAATAAATCACACAAATTTTTATATTATATAATATATTAACAATCCCAGATGAAAAGTTAATCAAATAAGAACCAAAAAGTTAATCATAATGATTAAAAGTATTAGAACTTATGAGATTGGTTCAAGCGTACCTTAGTTAACCTTTT